>MU836478.1:0-28213 GCA_029204225.1 Diphasiastrum complanatum | reverse complement strand
ACTTTGAGAATCCATTTGGAACTTTAGACTGTTGATGATTCAATTGTCGTTAAGAGAAATATACAGTGCTGTGGAAATCAATTCTCTGATACCGAAACAGATTGATTCAAACTGAAGAATAATTTGATATCACGAAAGATACCAAGCGTAAGAGCTTACGCTTTGATAGTATTAGGCCTTGAAGAATCAATGCTCTGATACCATGTTGGAAAGAGGTGTGTGAAAGATATGTCGAACTCGAAAAGAAACGAATTCAAATAAAAAGAATTCGAACGACAAGAAAAAAACTTATCGTGCGCAGCAGAATAAATTATCTTCCTCTTCCTTTATGCATGACTATGCCTATCAATTTCGAACAAAACAATAGTAATAGAAATCACGTTCGATCTTATAGTAACTAATTTTGAAATCATTAGTACTATAGTGACTACTTGCAAAACATTTGGAGGAGCATGAGGAGCATCTCAGGACTGTCTTAAAGTTACTTAGACAGGAGAAGCTTTTTGCCAAGGAGTACCTCAAGTTAAATTTACTTTACTATGCTGGTTAGTATAATGAAATTTTCTAACTATACTAGTTACAGTTATAGAAATATAGTATGTACAGTTACATAAAATATGGTATACGTAGTAACTGTGACTACGTTGGCATTCACATTAGAAGAAAATGTGATACGAAAAATTAAAATTAAGTAACATATTAGAGAGGTTTTTGGTGCCCAAGCTTTGAAAATAGCAATGGCAAGGGGACCCAGATCTACAATCGATTCTGTGATTCTTTACAATGAGAAAGATGAAGCTGATAATTGGAAGCCAACAAAATATATGAAGAACTCATGGGTATTGCTGCATCCATCATCAAAGGGCAATTTTCGACAAAAGAAAAGAGCAAAAATCACTTACAAATCTTATTGGAAAGCAAAAATTTTGGAGTTTAAGACTACCCCGGGAGGTCAATCGATATCAGAAGTCTTAGTGCAACATGTATATATGCATTCAAAAATCAAAGTACATGATATCAATTCTCATGATCATAAAAAATGTAATTGTAAGTATATCAAAACATATGCACTCTACAGCAATCATAGGTGATTTCCTTTATTGATGCTCTTCAGATTATGATTTAAATGCCTCAACATTATTTTTTTCTTTCAGATTTATATCCATCATGCATAAGTGAATGGGAGCCCACACAATCACTTGCAGGAATATTAGACGTGATTCACTCTGATGTATATTACACGTGTGGAATTTGTACGATCGAATGTGAGAGTGACACGTGCTTATGAGCAATCAAATGAACACACGACATGTGTCCAGGTGTCATTTCACACGTGTGCAAGTGTCATCTCACATGTGCCTCGCCTGTTGTCCAATTGAAAGTAGACTCGTGTCCTGAGTCCGTTGACCACCCGTGTGAAAATATAGTATAAATGGCATGAAAATCGAATAATTTTTTACCTTTTTCGTTCTCGAAATTTGTGACATATCTCTTTTGTGCGCGCTCATTGCTATCCGTTTGCTTGCAACTATACCTACTCGCGCACTAGTGCGATATTCTGTATCTGTTTGCCGTACATATCCATCTTCTACGCCATTTTGATAGTTAGTTTTGGTTCAGTTCTCCCGCGCGCACATGTGCGACATTCACATTACTGCCATGGCCTCTTCCTCATCATCCTCACGAGAATCAGGCTTGAGTTCATTTCTGAGTGAATTTGGGATTACTGAAAACCTAGACTACTTCCACAGTCTATTCAGGCCATATCTACATGTTTTCAGGATTGCACAACCAAATTCTAAAGTATTTTATGAACATTATGTCAGATTCAAAGATATACTTAGCAAGCCTGTTTCCTCCATAGGTCCACTCCAATACATGCATTATACTGATCTTGTTCATTTCTTCCCAGCTTCTAGACATAAACTGGATAGAATGTTCACCAAATTGTTTGATCTTTTCAAAAGTAGTTCAATGTGTTCGTATTGCAACAAGAAATGTCGATTGGTTGAATATTAGAGTGGTTTCGTACTTTTTCTGTTAGTTCAGATCCCAGATGATGATGAAGTTCCTGTTGCTGACCCTCCTTTTGCACCCTCCTCTGTTCAGTCAGCCATTAAGGATATCAATCACTTTCTTATCGAAACTCCTAATAAAGAAAGTGACTTCATTGATGTAAATACTGATGTTCTCCGGGATTCTTTCATTGGCCAAAATACATCTGATGATGAATCCAAATCTATGGAGGATTCGAAATGTCTTTTCAATTTGTCTGTATATTATATTAATGATGATGTATATTTTACTACTGTTGATTTATGTAAATTTTTGACTATCATGAGGATGAGGTTCTATGTTTATTATCCAGCACAATTTTCGAATTCTTCGACTTTGTAGATTTTGAGACAGATGACCTTGTTGCTGGTATTGATTTTGATGATGAGGAGGGTCTTATGACCGGTGAAGAATGCCTGAATAAGACTTTATCAAATATAGATGAGGATGGGCGAGGCAGACCATCCAATGAAGAATTCACGGCATTTCAATCCCAGATGGGCTTCCCTTGTCCATCATTAATGCACTTCACTAATGATTCCACTTCAGTACGTGGTCATTATATTGATCATCCTGATCTGGTTGCTGCTGCTGATGAAGAATGTGTAAGTGTTTAATCTTCCTTGCATTTGAATGTTTTCAATTACTGAATGTGCTTTTGCTAAAATATTTGCTATTACAGGATGCTCTCATAATAGATGATTTTGCTACGAGACAAGGTGGTTTCAGACAACATGCATCCTCGTTTCAGAGGGACAGTGGACTGGGCCACTATCTTAGGCATTTCTGAAGAATGAGATCTGTATTGCTCATTCCAAGCTGAACCCAGTCGGGGAGAGTCTTATGAATGACTTCTAACTATATGAGCGTAACACTATTTTTCTATGGTGAGATATCATGCCATAATTTGCCAATGACACATGGTGACTAGATGATAACATGTGACCTTAGTGTAGAAGGAATCATTAACAATTTGGATGTTTAGGCATTTTGATCAAAAACACCTTAACCTTGAACCCTTCAATTGGATGCATAAGTAGAATATTATGCAAATCTTAGTTTTCATTAGTTTAGGAGAACTGAAGAGTGAGGCCAGTTAGGTAATAATGCACATAGACATGGATCGCATATCTAGGCAAAATCCGATCCATGCCTATCTGCATCATTACATGGCTAGCCTCACTCTTCACAAGATTGCAGTTGGTCTTTTCACAAACAATGAGCATGGATCACAAGATTGCACTTGTCCTCGTTGGCAAACATCAAATTTTTGAATAATTTTTTGTGTCCTTATGAAGCGTAGGCCACCAACAACTGGATTGTAAAAGTTTGATGGTTATCAAATTTACATGTGTTGTAGCTTGTGGTGGCTTCAGTCTTGCTGGACAGCCTTTATGGCAATGCCCATATCCACAATCACGACAGAATGGTACAAATTTTTTTTTATTTGGGCATTCTGCAACTCTGTGATTTTCTCCACATGCAAAGCATCCAAGTGGTGCTCTGGTCCAATTTCTCGAGGCTTGTTGTTGAGCGGCAACATAAATGGCATACTGTTCTGCAGATCCACCTTCCTGATCATTACCATAGCTCCATTGCTCAGCACTTCCGTAAGGTTCTGGTTCCATCAAATTGGCAGGAGGAGCGGAGTGTTTTGGTGAGGCAGGCAAAGCTAGATGTTCCGGGTATCCAAGAGTAGATTGTCGCAGTCTTGCTGCTGAATTTCCTCCAAACTGTGGATCTCAATATCCCATCTAGGCATACCGTTGTTGAATTATCCGAGGGTTGAAGTTGCAAAAAGCAGTCTCATTGTCAGGTGAATTACAGAGATGGCAAACACTGATTTCCATTCGTTTTTTCAAATGAGGACACTTGTTCACTGTGTGATTTCTTGTACAAATAGAACACCAGATATTTTTACTGGTAGGAAAAGTCTTTGCAAACTGGTCAGGTTCCTTGTTCGCTTCTCCGTAGAAATTTTTCAATGCTTTGATCTTCTCATCAAATTGCAACTGCAACTTTTCCATCTGTTTTTGCTGGGAATTAATCTTCGCCCTTCAAACTAAAGGTTTTGTAAACAAAACCGAAGGTGTCTGCAACTCGACGAAGGTTTCCTGAAAGAGGGTAAAAAGTTTTGAGTTCTGATGACGCTTTTTGTCTCTTTTTGACCAAATCTAACAGATTTGACCGATTTTTATTATTTTCTTTGATATCTCAGATCCAAATGGATCTTAAGATTGGTGATCTGAATAGCTTTCCCTGTTTAATAATCAGATTAGATTTCAAACGAGCAAATCCACTCAAATCAAGCAAAATCAATCCCAAACTAACCCTAGAATGCAGATCTAACACTATTCATGCCACGACGAGATGTCTAATGCAAGCTAACCATCAACCAAACATGATGCAAACTGAAAAATTGGCGTAGCTCCCCGGCAACGACGCCATAATTGTAGTGGGTTTCTTTTCTTGCCTAACCTGAATCCAAGATCTAGTCAATCTACCATCAAAGAGATGGAGTTAGTTGTCACGCGGAGGTTCGTTCCCATGAGAGCGATAGTATAGTTCAGATTTCAAAATGAATGGAGGATCTAACACTAACATCCATTAACACTACATCCATTAACCCTAAATCCACAACAATGATAGAAATTTACTCTTCTCTCTCTTCTTTTCTCTCTCACAAAAAACAATCCCAATAATGATCAAATCCAACAATTAGCAAATACAAAGGAAGCATGAGAAATGGAGGAAAAGAGAGGAAGAGCAAGGACATTCATCAATCCATTTCTAAAGAGAACCAATCTGCTTTATTGAAATGATTAAATGGACATGAGGAGCAACTCGAGTTGGTCTTTTTTTATAGTATAGAGGAGGACCTTGGCCTTTGAATCCTATTGGTCCAGTCTTGCCTCTCTTTTTATTCAAATTTAAAAAGTGTGGGAACCATCAAAATTGGAGAGAAACCCAACTTTATTCACTAACTTGACATTTAGGCCCTGCGACATTAAAAGTCCCGCAAAAAGGCCTAAAGTCCTTTATTAACTTTTAACTAATCAATCAAATAACTATGTGATCATCGGGTTGGACTTACACACGCAGGGTGCCAAATCCCTCTCACTTTTTAACTAGGGTTAGGGTTGCCTTGGAATCCGCAAACCCTCCAACAATCACAATCATATTGTAAGCATGTGTTGTAATTAAAATATGAAATACAAATTTACAAATTTTAATAAATAGAGTAATAAATCATCAAGTTAATGAATTACTAATGCTAGAAATAACAAATATCATTTGATTGCAATTGAAATATCAATAGTTAAACATATAAACCATTGTCATGAAACACCTATGATTTGAGATATCAAGCATGTGTTGAAATTGAAATATAAAACACAAAATTGAAATCTATTGTATCACATATACAAATATAATAAACATATATTAAAAATGTTGAACTCCTTTGCCTCCTCTTCTCTGCAAAGGTGCCAAATCAATAGGGATATCCACATGTAGATGATATAATGTCATCATCAAAAAAATAATAGAGTAATCAGTTGCATCAAAGTACTCTATGACCAGATTCTATGAAGCAAAACAAAATACTCATCTTTGATTATATTATATACTATGTACGATCAATCCAATCTCCATGCTTGTATGCTTGATTCAAATTTGGAAATGCCGCTCATTTTTTCATTCCAATAGGTAGTTGGCGCTCATATTTCCATTCTCGTGGAAGGAATGCATATGTAAACATTTTGCAATTTTTTCTGATTCAAATTTGGGGATGGCGGTCATATTCTAGATCCAGTGAAAATATTGTCCTTTTTGTAACCAATGGAGGGAATATTTTTTAATTTAGTCAAGTTATACTTCGAACTGTTAACACTTCTTAACTGTGACTATAGACACTGTGGTTAGATCATTGGGAGTTGGGGAGGCCTTAAGAGTTGTGTGGGCAAGCAAATAAACAACATTGTTTTTTTTTATTTTGATATTTTTGTATATCCTACATGGCATTCCTTAAAGGGTCTTTTTGATATTGAGAACTCCTCTAATGGTCTGCTGGGTGTGAAAAATTTTCAACAAGATGATTAACTAATTGTTGTGGCTTTTGATAACGACAAGCCACAAAACCTATCATCGGATTTTTCAACTTTTTTATTACTATTGGAAATTGGAACAAGTTCTCAAAGTTGGTCAATCCGCAAACATTGGGCTTGTACCTACAAAAAAAAAGTAGATTATTATTTTAAATAATGATCTATGTTAAGCATAGACTATTAAAAAATTAAAATAAATAAAATTAAGTTTTAAGAAAGTTAAAGACATACCATACAACATTTTCAATCCCAGCATTGCAAAAAGTTAGAAGAGCTTTTTGCACTAAAGCCGACTACCAACTTGAATGGAATATTACAACTCTCCAAATAGTAGGAGTTGTGATTTCAAGAAATCCTTGCATCACACTATGGATCTCAATGAATTTAAATGGAGAATTATCATTTAGAGATTCTTTCATCTGAAATCCATAGGATCTTTTCTTTAAAAAATTTGAAATTTCCCTACAATCTCCTTTTTCTACCGTGTAAAAACACGGTTGATCATCGACACATTTCGGGAGGAAAGTCTCTGTTGAATCCTCCTTGAAAATAGTCTCACTCCATGCCAATCTTTCTCTGTCTCTTTTTTCTGCCTTCGCTTTAAGAATATGTCGTTTAAATTGTTTTGGAAGGACTTTATTTTTCTTGTCTTCAACCGACTGAAAGAAGAGAGAATACAACTATGTTTAGCATAAGATGTACAAAACAAGTAATTAAAAAATTTTGATTTTAAGAAAGGTACTAAGGATGAACATAATATATAATTAGTAAATTAAATCTATGCTAGGCTTGAGATCAGACTAGCAAAGAGAATATAATTACTATGGTTAGCATACGATATGAATGTTGAAAATAAAAAATTAATATTTCTATGCTAAGCATAAGGAATTGAATACCATATTTCTAAATAATATCAAAAAAAAATGAGAGCTTCAGTTTTACTTCCTCAAAATCATTATAGTTTAACCCTCTTACTAGGGCCTCTTGAGCTTTCATAAATAATTTATGTCTGTATTAAGAAATAAATTAATGATCAGTATCACAAAAAAATAACAAAACTTGCAATTACTATTAAAAAAATGTTAATTAAAGTTCATAAAAAAAATCTGACCTCTGAAATTTCTAGCTCATTCCAACAAGAGATAGCTGACCATCAGCAACCTTCGAGAGGACACTGATTACGAGCTTGGAGGAATTTATTCCTTGCATATTTTTCCACTCAAAAATATCCATCTCTATTGGTATGGGTTTTAGTGTGCGAGTGGTGGCAACAACTTTTTTTTTTTTTTTGAGCCTCCTTGAACTAGCTGGCCCTTTATTTCAAATTTTTTTTATTTTTCAAAAATTTATCCACAAGTGCCCAAATCTGAAAAATCATATAATAGAAATTCAATATTAAAAGCTTTGTAGATTTTATTTATTAATTTTAAAAACTTTTGAACCAAACATTCTATGTTAAGCATAGCAAAACAATTACTTGGCCACTGTGAAATGCCAACTGATAAAAGCTATCATATTTAATCAAGCTCTACGTTGGATTCTTAGAGTCAAACGGTAGGCTTGTTTCTTGGGCACAAAGTGCCTTCAGCTCCAACTGGTTAAAATCTCCAGCGTTGGAAACTCAGACAAATTTTTTTTGAAAAAATCTTATCCTTTGTATGACCATCATCTTCATCCTATAGTCTTGGTCAATGTTATGGTCCCAGACAAGAAGTTTAGCTTCTTCCATTGTCAACCCAGCAAATGCAATGGCACTAATAATTTAGAAAGAGGCAACATGGGGATACTCCTAGGACAGTTGCTTTCTAGCTTGTAAACTATGAATGCCTACCAAAACAAAAAAAAATGATATTATCTAAAGAAGAAAAATCAAAATCGACAACAGATCTACATTGAGTAGAGTCTACCAAAACAACAAAAGAGATTATAATTGCTTGTGTATGATCTTAAATTTAATATTTAAGTTATGTACATGTGTTTCATTGGGCTCACGAACCTCCATTGGTCGATCTCTAGTGATCAATGGGAGGACGATCGCACTGGTCTATATCCAAAATCAAAGCAGTTTCTCTAATTTTTTTTGTTTTATGAAGTTCATCTCTAAGTTTGGAAATCTCAAATGAATCTCTCAAAGGTTGGATGGAGGCTCCAAGCAAAATTAATGTCGACTTTTTTGTTTTTTTTCTACTTTTTTTATAGGGAATTACTTTGGGCCGCTTGGCCATTGATTTGTTTCTAGACCTCGGTTTCTCTACAACAGTATGCACATGAGTCTGAGATCTTTTTTTTTTTTGAAAAGAGGTATCTCGGCAAAGTTGAATCTTCAACATTGTTTCGTTCAAAATGAATATTGAATGAGTTTTGTCAAGCTCTTTGACAAGAACCTTGACCAAGATCTCTTGCTCCTCGTCATCGTCGGGCTGATCTTTAATTACTCTACCTTACACCTTAAATGGACTATCCTCTCTTTCGCTCTTCTTAGCAACATGGATAAATAGTTCATCAAGTTTTGTGTTATTTACACCTTTCGTAAAATAAAACACGTATTTTTTCTTGTCCTTTAATGGAACATCTTGGCCCTGAAATGACATCCAAAAAGAAATTTTCGACATCCTTAATTTTCCAAAGCTATCGTTCTAAAAATCTGCAAAAATACCATTATTATTGTCATTTTAGTACAATTTTAACAGACAAATCAAGTAAAATTCAAGTTTGATTCTTAAAATTTTAACGACAAATATAATTAGAAACCAATATTTTTGTGTGGATTTTGAAGGTTTTAAAAAAAAAATTGTATATAAGTAAAAAAAAATAAGTATTTTTAATGATTGGATAGAAAGTTCTTTTATTTTGCAACTATTGGCTATGCTCAGCATAGGAACCTAGCTTTCTCTCGTCGCGTCCAATGAAACAAATTGTTGTGTTGCTAATATTAATAATATTAACTTTCAACATCTATTCAAAATCAAATGCAATGAAACTGACATTACGTTGTTATGGGACAAACAATTTTCAAGTTCAGTTTCATGGTTACTTGTTGAAGGAATACAATTTCTGCTCAATATGCCTTTTGAACAAATCAAGCTTCTACGTTGTAATTAATGAATATTATTGAAATTGTTAATACATTTCATCTTTTGAAATATAGAAATTTTTAAAAAAAATTTCAAGTTATAAATTATGATGATATTAAAAACAAAATTCTTTTTAAATAATTTTAATATTTTCAAAAGTCATGTAATTTTAGATGTAAATTTAAGTAAATTTTTTTATAATTAAAATTTTTATGTTGTAGATCTAAATTGCAAAAATCTTTTTGAATCTATACAAATTATTACTTAAAAAAACTAAAGTTTTAGAAAATATTAATTTGAATCTATATTGTACTCATGCAAAATTATTTCATACAAAAACATTTTAATATTTTAAAATATTTAATGATTTTATCTATTATTGATTAATTAAAAATAGTTTCAAAATTGAATATGTTGTTAAAATTTTATATCTAGTTTTTTTAGTAAAATTTTAGTTTATCACAAAAAACGATATTTTTTTAGCATGGAAATATAAAATTTGCAAAGCATTTAAATATAGGCATCTTAAAAAGAAAATTTAAAATTACCAAAAATGGGTTTCCATGGGATGTATCTTTTTTTTGTCACCATATTCTAAAAAGAAGAAACAAATTTCTCTGCCAGATGTTGGCATATTATCTATAGACCTAGGAGAACTTGGCGCTCAAGAAATCGATGTCACAATTGTTGGAAGCTTAATCGAAAAGGTACAAATTGATTGAGGTTCGAGTGTCAACATAATAACAGAAGACGCTGCTCATGCCTAGGGCTTGCAAGCAATCCAAATAAATATCAAGTTGGCCGATTCGACATGAAATAATGAAAATAATGATTCGTCGGATGACGAAGAAGAATTCTTTGATGTAAGCAATGTAGATCCTGATAAAAGTGAATCAGAAGCTGCAGATGAAAATTCTGAAAATTCTGATACAGATGACGAATTTGACAATTTCGAACAAGAATTTGAAAATAAAGACCAGACTGCCAACACGAATAAGTCTATGGAGTCAGTCATACGTGAAGTTCAAGAAGGTATAATTCTGTTAGATTTTACTGAGCTAATTGAACTGGCACCTAAAAAATTTGTGCATGTTCCTAAGTCTCTTGGAGACACAGAATTAACAGAATTTACTGAGCTGTTCAAAGAATACCAAAATGTATATGCATGGTCGCCCAAAGATTTGAAGAGAATACCTGCTGAATTTGGCGAGCACCGCATTGATCTTAAAGAAGATGTTGTACCTGTCGACAAAGACATTATCGTCTCAATCCAAAGTATTCTTTGATGATAAAAGATAAACTCAACAATCACCTTAAGACAAGTAATATCTATCTCGTCTTAAGTAGTGAATGAATATCTCTGATTGTTGTATTTCCAAAGAAGAAGACTGGCAAGATTCAAATTCGCCAAGATTTCAAAAAACTGAATGTTGCTACAAAGAAAGATCACCGCCCATTACTCTTCACGGATTCCATTCTAGACCAGGTCGTTGGGCAAGAATGCTACAATTCGCTTATTTGGCTACAATCAAGTTGGAGTAAGGAAGGTGGATCAACCGAAGACCACTTTTACTACTGATTGGGGCACTTATGCCTACAACAAAATTTCCTTTGGTCTTTTAATGCACCAGCTACTTTCCAGAGAATTATGATGCTAATTTTCACTGTTTTTCTAAGAACATTTCTCAAAATTTTCATTGATGATTTTTGTGTTTACAGTAATATCAAAACTAATATACATAAAGTGAAACACTTGTTTGTCACCCCAAAAAATATTTTTTATGAGAGAAGGTATACTTCTGGGCCATAGATTATCTAGTAGAGGAATTGAAATCGACAAATATCAATTAGCTAATACCGAAACAAACTGATTCGAACTGAAGAATAATTTGATGTTGCGAAAGATATCAAGTATAAGAGCTTGCGTTCTGATATAGTATTAGGCCTTGAAGAATCAACGCTCTATTACCATGTTGGAAAGAGGTGTGTGAAAAATAGGTCGAATAGAATCGAATAAAAAGAATTCGAATGACAAGCATTAAAACTTATCGTGCGTAGCAGAATAAACTATCTTTCTCTTTCTCTATGCATGGTTACGCCTACCAATTTTGAACAAAACAACAGTGATAGAAATCATGTTCGATCTTAAAGTAACTAACTTTTAAACCATTAGTACTACAATGATTATGTAGCCAAACATTAAGCATTGAATTATTAGACAAATAATCAGTCGCAAAGAACTACATAAACGCATACATTCTAAGACAAACTTGAACGCAATAAGAAGATAGTATCGATTCAGAATGAAAATGAAACAGATGTAAATGAGTACAAAAAGTTGCGGATCAAAGCCACGTACTCTAAGCTATCTATGAACGGCTAAATATAAGTCTGAATTAAGCAGAACTACTAATAAGAGTAAGCACATTATCAATCTCTAATCAACTCTAAAAGGACTGAGCCAAAATGCTCAAGAGTGTTCAAGCTTGAAAGCTTGAGAGAGAGAACGCTAAATATTCAATACTTGAAGATTGATCTTCATGCTTCAATACTTAAGATGTAGGAATATGAACAAATATTTATACTAAGCAATTAGGTCACCAAATGCATCATCCAGTTGGCTGTGATGTGCTGGCATCCATCCAGTTAGGACTTCTTAGAAATTACTTGCTGATGAATAAATGCAAGTCGGTGACTTTGGTCGTAAACAGTCTTTCTGTAGATTTGAATGTAAACTATCACTTTTGTAGAAATGAACATAAACTATCATGCAAAAAATGCGAAAGTCTTTGCAAACACTATTTTCTTAACATTTGAGACATCTGACATTTTGCAAAAAAACTGAAGTGAGAGAAAATCTTGAAATACAAAAATTCTGAAAGTGTCGATATTGTTGTCCTTTCTAAGTAGCTATGCAGATTGTTTAAAAACATAAAGAAATCTGCAGGTCTGGATAAAAGTTTGACGAAGAATAAAATGTCGATTAGTCAATTAGTAGGAGAATAATCCAACATATTCACCTGGCTAGGTGCTATTGATGGATTTACAATAATCATTTGTGTACACGATAGTTATGCATTCATCTTTGGTGCACAACTAAATTTGGCTAGGCATTATTGATGAATCTATAACTATCATGGCTGTTTGTTGTGTGCTTAGTCTCAAGTCTGTGTGGTTATTTTAGATTCATATTTGGTGCACGGCTATTCACCTGGCTAGGTGCAAGAATCATTCATGTACACGATAGTTATGGATTCATCTTTGATGCATGGCTAAGCTTGGCTAGGTGCTATTGATGAACCTATAACTATCATGGTTGTTTGTTGCGTGCTCAAGTGTGTGCGGTTATTTTAGGTTTAGTTTTGGTGCACGACTATTCACCTGGCTAGGTGCTATTGATGGATTTACCATAATCATTTGTGTACACGATAGTTATGCATTCATCTTTGGTGCATGACTAAATTTGGCTTGGTGCTATTGATGAATCTATAACTATCATGGCTGTTTGTTGCGTTCTTAGTCTCAAGTTTGTGTGGTTATTTTAGATTCATCTTTGGTGCACGACTATTCACCTTGCATGGTTGTTTGCTGCGTGCTCAAGAATTGTGCACATTCTATGTTTGTTGGGTGAAGAATTGTGTGATTGTAAAAATATTTCAATGATTTTGACATATGCAGCACATACTAAGAGATCATACAACATTTTTTGCAAATACATATGGAAGCTTGAGTGTATGGTCATCACAAGGGATGGAGAAGTCACACTGGCAAGCACGAGCAACATTTCATCGAAATACACAACATGGAAGAACCAATGAAAAACGAAACTACATTTGTCAATTGTTTTAGTGGTTCTACCGCAGAGTTCAGATTCGACATATAAGAAAGTCCACACAATACAACAAGTTTAGAAAAGCATGCAAGTTCATACAGGAAGAGAATTAGATGATTGTTGAGTAGAAGATCATCATTGCTAAGTAGAAGATCATCATGACATGTTCAGAATTGCTTTGCAAATTCATTGAACAAGAGAGGAGAAATACCCAATGTAAATGTATTGATTGTATTATACCAAAATACATCATCGGATCTTGTATCAGATTCTATGGTAGTATTGTCATGAATAATTTCTCTGCTAGCGTATGCATCTAATAGATGTGCATTATCCTTATTTCCACTAAGCTCAATATAAGTGGAATACAATGAATAATGGGAGCTCCTTAAAGAAACATTCCCATCAGTAAAGCCTAAAATGTTCAAAACATAAGATCTTTTGACAAAAATGATCTTATTTGTCTTAACAAATTTATGTCCTCCTAGATAAAATGATAAAGTTTTTACTACATGGTTAGCCTCTTCAATACTCCTAATATAATGAAAACAACAGAGACCTGCATGATCTGCATGATCATAATGTAATTTTGTATTATCAATTACAAAAGAGTACGTCATTGAGGAGTTCAAGATGTTTTTGATCAATTCTTTTTTGCTTTTGGATCTTTGTACGTAGGCCTTTATTACAATCAAAGTTCTTGCCAGTTCCATTATATACTATGCTGGTTTTTCCGAGTACTACAAATAGGGACATATGTAAATGGATCCCTTGGAAAATTACTATTTCGCAAAATCACTACTTTTGAAACAGACAAATTTCAAAATTTTGGATAGTTGGATGCCCAAGAATAGTAGTTGGATGCCAAAAACATTAATGTTTGGACACTTATGACATCTTTTAACCAGATGAGTACAATTTAGCAAATAAAAAAATTGCTGTCCAGTGCACTATATATTCTTTGACAAGGCTTGGGAATATAACGACCAACAATCTTTGACAATTGTGTGATTTTAGAATGCAACAATTTTGAGTTGATTTTAGCATTTAGTGAAGGCCTCGAAATACACCTCAAAATAGACCACATAATACTTAATCTAATTTAGTTAGGGCCTCGGAACAGACCTTGGAATATTGAAGCTACTTGAGGGGTATACCGAGG
This sequence comes from Diphasiastrum complanatum, assembly GCA_029204225.1. Lineage (NCBI taxonomy): Eukaryota > Viridiplantae > Streptophyta > Lycopodiopsida > Lycopodiales > Lycopodiaceae > Diphasiastrum > Diphasiastrum complanatum. The sequence goes on along the minus strand of MU836478.1, from coordinate 13,984 downwards.
GTCAGACAAATTCTTGAAAATTTCGAAAAGAATGACCATTGTCATGGCATTTTTGAAAAGGGAAGAGGAGTGGGTGATGGTATCAAGGGATGTACCTGTCGCCTTTGTCTTCTCCCTTGTTTGTTGATCCTTTCTGACCCTCTTTATCCTCCTCACTCTCCTTATCCTCCTCACATTTGAATGCTCCTCTTGCTATTGCTCTTTCCTTTTTCCTCTTGCACTTTGCTTGTTCTTCTTGCTCTTTCTCTTTGCTTACTCCTTGTAAAATCAAATGTGGTGAGCTCAAGAAAAAAAGGGAAAGTGGAGGATGGATATTTTTTGATTATTGGATTTAAGGTAGTCTCTCTCTGTCTCTCTCTATCTCTTTTCTCACTCTCTCTTTCTCCTACATCATAGTCTCCATCTCAATGTGATTGCAGTTTGGTTTTATTGACTTTATGTTTTGTATGCAAATTTATTTTGAGGCTACTCAAGAAATATAAGAATCATTCTAAAAAACAATTCTCTGGAAATAGATTTCAAGAATATTCTTTAAATCGGATTCATAACAAAAATATGACTTATTTAAATTCTATTATTCATCAAGTAATTAAGGATAGAAGACATACCAAAACCATTCTAAAATCCACATGGTTGAAACTTGAGTGACAAAAATTTCACTTCTCAATAGTCAACTATGAATTAGAGAATCATTTGGTTTATTGAAGTCTAAATATGACTTCAATCATTTCTATGAATAAATTATAAAAATTCAATACATTGTAAGCCGTATTCACATCCACATGGAAGTAAAATTTCATATAACAATGATCAGTCCTTTAGCTCATAGTCCATCATTGGAAGGAGTTATACAGATCTTAATCCAAATATCTTGTATCCAAGAAATTTCTAAAAAGTATGGATACAATAAAACGAGAAATAGAGTTAAGATCCTCCATATTTTTAAAATAATGCGATACCCTTTGGGATTTGAATCTATATCTTATACCTCACTAAAATACCCTAAAACAAATAACCAATGGATTCACCCTTTAGTATTATCAATATTGTAGTAATTACTAACCACTGGTCTACAAATCACTCTCACATGAGAAATTCCCTTTGCAATCACTAATGTCCCATACGACTAACTTTTTCTCCAAGAAGATCTCTGCTTCTAGATCTATTTACCAAAGAAATCAGAAAGATTAACTGGCTACCCTAGATTTGAATATAGGATTCAATCTACAACTAATTCCAAGAGATACTCTTAACCAAAAAATTCTCTCATCATGCTCCTTGAAGCATTCTAATGTAGATGAACACATCATATAAGAATATCAGTACACATTGACCCATGTATGGACAAAATATATCATTCATACTCTGCTAAAATGCAACAAATGTATTCATTTTGAAACATTAAGAAGTTAAAACAAGTGAAGTAATATTGTAATAGATATATGATATCTTGTTCAAAATCATTAAGGAGGATTTTGTATTGTCTTTGCAAGGCAAGGCCAACAAATGTGGACAAAAACCATCCCATCTTACTACGGACTAAAGTGGAACTAACCTCTGGAAGTAAGTGGCTTTTTTTTATTCATGATTGCTTTCAGCCTAGTGATCAATGTTATGGGATTTAGGGTTCTCAAAAACATAATTACATAAAGTGAAATTTGAAAAATCTAAGGGTTATTTTCGATGCCCTGGAACGTTGATAATGTTCATTTTTATGTTCCATTGGCCAAAACCTGCCAAATAGGTTACCCACCGGGCTTTACAAAGAGGCCAATCAGGTCTCACCGTGCTTTACAAAGGAGCCCGCTGTCCCATCGGAACTGTTTGTAAAGCCTAACGGGCTATCTTCCTCTCTTGAAATGCAAATAAATACTCATTTTTCATTGTATTGTTATATATGCAAGATTAGAGCTAGTGAAAGAGAGCTTAGAGCTAGATCCACTCTTGTTTGGCCATATAAATCATTGTATATTGCCTTTTGACCTTAGTTTAGTATTTAGAAAGTGTTTATTGCTAGCACAATGTCTCTTTGCTGGGATTGATTGTGTCTCAATAAAGACTATTAGTATATGTAGGCATTTTCTTGGAGCGTGTCTCATTTGGGATCTATTGCTTCTTGAAGTGCTTTGTAAGGGTTTAGGGTTTAGAAAAACATTACCTTGGGAAGTCTACTCTTCTCAACTTTACGACTCGGGTAGTTTCTTCTCTTGATAATATTTAAAAATGATGTGTTTTGTTGGACCAATATCTCTATCTTAGGGATGGATTGATTCACAATTCCACATTAATATTGTCTTGTTTTTATGTCAAAACCAATCTTGATAATCTTCATATACGGTCCGTAAAAATATTTATCTTAAAAAGTCTATTCTAGTCACCTTCATGACTTGTGTAGATGCTTTTCTTGATGATATTTAGAAACGATGTACATTGTTGGGTCAATGTCTTTATGATTAAGGATCAATTGTTTCTCAATTCTCATCAAAAGCTAACTACAATCTACAATGAAATGTTTCTTTTTGGACAATCTATTATTGTCTCTTTTATGGACTTTGGTATGTGCTCCTCTGAAAGAAATGTAGATTGATGTTTACTTGTGGATCATTATCTCTGTAATAGAGATACTTTTTGTTCACAAGTAGCATCATTAGATTTCTTAATCAATCGCTAATATCCATATTTTTCATATAGTTATTAAATTCCTTCATCATGCGTGATTCAATACATTGCAGGTCGCTAGTGATCCATCGACATCTAGGGAAAATCGGTTCAACCCAAGAAGAAACTTCCTAGAAAGTTACCTAGTCCCAAGTGGCAATTTGCCAAAAAATTTATCAAATTTATGGATTGGGAGTGTAACTTTTGTCACTTGCAAAAGTCCGGTGGCACTCCTAGAATTAGAGAACATCTTTTAGGTGGGGGTAGCAAATCATCGATCACGAGATGTACTAGTCGTTTGGTCCAAGATGGAGGCAAAACCACTAATATCTTTTTATACAAAACATTTTTGGGAGCTATAAATCCATGCAGCAGGGTGCTACAGTAGGCCGACTAAGCTTAGAAAAGGTTGTGGGCACGCGCCAGAGAAAGCATTGGATCATTCTAAGGAGGGCGACCATCGCTGAGAAGGAGCAGGCAAGGAGGAAGGAGGTGCTCGGGGCAACATCGCACAGCCAATGCAAGGGAGCCTGTGCGTCTGGAAGGCCATAGTGACCGTACGAGCGCGATTCAATGCCCAGATGTAGTTTGAACCTTTGGATGAGGTGTCAGATGCATCGACGGTCCAGAACTCGTGATGGGAGAGAAACTAGACCACAAAGTTTGGTTAAGCCATTGGATGGGCTTTGAAGGGACCCATGAAGATTTGAAGGGCCAGAAACAGAGTTCTTCATTAAAAATTTTCAATGAGAAAGTTGAGTTGGGTCCCAAGTTCATGAAAGGTAAAGTTTCTTCACTCTGAAGAAACAGTTCAAAAACTAGAAAAGTCCCTATTTTTGGGTCCTTTGTCCGTTTTGACTCAAACGAAATGCTATAACCTCCAAACGAAGGGCACCTGGACTGTACCTGCAAGTACGGTACAACAAGTTCAAAGGGTATGATGAGAACACATTCTGATCCAAAGTTGTATGTCTTATGCTTTGATGGTATGGTTGCTTTGATTGTTCTTTATGTTGATGACTTGATTATTACGCGAAATAATCAAGAGATGATAGACATGATCAAGAAAGACCTCATGGAACAATTCGAGGTGACAGATCTTAGCCTGATGCATTATTGCCTTGGAGTAGAGTGTGGCAAAAAGGACACGAAGTGGGTAAAGAGTTGCTGCACAGGTCTAGGTTGCAAGATTGCAAATCAGTGAATACTCCTATTGAGCCAGGTAAAAAGCTTTCTAAGCTTGATGAGTCACAGTCATTAGATGCTACGCTGTATAGATTTACCTTACCATGACTAGACCATATATATGCTATGCTATTGGTATTGTAAGTCAGTTTATGGCAGCACCTACGAAAATGCATTGGAAGGTAGCTAAGCGCATTTTGCGTTATGTGGCACTTCAGATTATGGCTTGATTTACAGGAAGCATGAGGGTTTACCTGAGTTGTGTGGCTATGTGGATACAGATTGGGGAGATGACTATGATGAATGAAGATCCACCACATGATAGTATTCTAGTTCTGTGGCAGTTGTTTTTCCTGGTCTAGTAAGAAGCAAAGTACAATTGCTCTATCCACCATAGAAGCAGGGTATAAGGCAATGTGTAGTGCAACACATGAAGCAATATGGTTGAGACAAATCTTGGAAGAAGTTGGCATGAAGCAGAAAAATCCACAACTTTACATAGCGACAGTCAAAGTGGCATTCAGCTAGCAAAGAATACAGTGTTCCATGCGAGAACCAAATACATTGAGATTCAGTATCACTTTATATGTGAGAGGCTACTGAGTCGTGAAATTCATGTTGTTCATTGTAGTACGGAAGAACAACTAGCTGATATTTTTACTAAGCCACTTCGTGCACCTCTTCTGGACGATGCACAACTAGAAATATAAATATTTCCATAATTTTATTTACATTGCAGTTGTATTCTTTTCATGCTGCTTGAACTATTTCGTTCGTAAGTTCACTCACATGAGCCTTTTTGGAAACAACTTCCTCTAGCTCAATGTTGTTAAAACCATCTATTAACCGGTAGACAGATGTATGTAGAAACTTGAAAAGAATTTTTCTTTGGTCGCCCATATTTGCTATGGAAAAAGTTAATGAGTTAGTAATGCTAGAAAATTGAATTTACTAGATATTACAATAACAAATATCAATTGATAACAGATGTTAAAATAACAAATATCATCTGGTAAGAAATCATATTTACTAGATGTTAGAATAACAGATCTCACCTCATAATAAACCATTATATTTATTATGTGTTAGAGTAATAAATCATTTAGTTAATGAGTTACTAATGCTAGAAATAACAAATGCTAGAATAACAAATATCACTTGCTAGCAACTGAAATATCATAAAGCGACTATGATTTGAAATATCACTGTAGTGAGTTTCTTTCCTTGCCTAACCTGAATCCAAGATCTAGTCAATTTCTTCGTGGCATTGCACGTAATAGGGATCTACCCGCAACTGGCGAGGGCTGACGACGTAACTCCTAATTGATTTCGGAGTTTTCTCAACAACCGTGATTCTCCATGTCGGCTGCTCTCCCAGTGCAGGTATTTTGTCCAACTCTTTGCCGGCCTCGATCTCGGAGGTCTTAAATTTCAGAACCCATCCACCACGCGAGGACTCATGCAGATGTTACTTTAAGAAGGTCTGGATCTGGTCCTTGACGCTGATGGGCCTTCTGAATAGAGGTCTTGTCCTTGATGAGAATGGACCCGCTTGCACTATCGGTATGGTTGGCGGTTGATCTGCTATATCTGGAGCTCCCCCCTGGTCCATGCTTGAATCAATCCCTGTATCCATTGGTACAGCTTGGTGGCACGAAGGGGAGAATTGCGGCATCACCAGGATGGGGATTTGTGGTTCGGCTTCCAACACTTGAGCGGCTGCTTTTTCATAGACGGTGATGGTCTCTTTTGCCTTTGCCAACTCGGTTGAAGCTGCTCCTTTGAACCTATCAAAGCGGCCTTGGAATCCCTGAAGGGCCACTTTGTAGGTCTCCACTTTTTTGAATAAATACGCAATCTCCGTCGGTGTGACCGGATGATCGGATATTTGCGTTTGCAGATAGGCATCACGCTCAAGGGTGGTCGCATCAAATTCACCTTGAAGCTGTGTGCGATCTTGTTCGGCCATCTGTAATTGTCCCTTCAGCAGCCGCACCTGTTGCTTGGCATCTTGCATTGTCTTATCTATCTGATTCTGTGCGGTTGTCAGGGCATTTTGCAAGGAGATGATGTAGGTTTCCAAGTGATCAGCTTGTTGCTGGGCCAACTTCTTTTCGCTTTCAGCCTTATCTTCATGTTGTTTGGCTATCTTCAACTCTCAATCTAGCTGGCAATTTTTTGGCTAATCAGAGTGTTTTTGGATCCTAGATCAGAGATCCTCTGCTCCATTTTCTTCTTCTTATCCAACATAGACTGGATCACTTGTCCAAGGCTTGAAACCAGCCCTAGAGCATCACCAGAATCGACGGTCGTGGCAGCGACAGCAGCAGGAGGACCTTATGGTACTGTCCTTGGTAGGCGTGGAATACTCTTCTTCTTAAAAAATATCCTCCTCTTCAAACCCTTCAGACACTGTGGCGTCGAATTATTTTGGTGTTTTTACAACCGTGTCGACCCAAAGTGTGGCTGAGCTACCTTGTATGTGAGGTTGCTGGCTGGCATCTTTGACACCAACAGTAGATTCATGGATATGTCCGAATCCTCTTCCAGGGGATTGGGGCTCAAAGGGCGCTAGGCTCTGGGGCATTTCAAAGATTTCGGTGGCCCCAAGGGGGTCAGAATCATCGAACATATCCAAAAAGAATTGTGTGTTGGGTGAGGTGGCTTCGGTGTGCGGGGGTGAGGCATCCTGGGCAGCTGTGATGGGAATGGTAGGCCCAATGGTCACAGACCATCCTTGTATGGGAGCAGAGGCGAGGGAAGCATCAGAGGGTAGGGGAATGGGAAGCTCAGTGCGAACAGTTGTAGGGGGTGGAAGAGCAGGTGACGAGGTATGCCTAGTGCGATGTCATGACACGGAAGGCGAGTCAGGAATTACGATCTCGCTTGAGGCCTGACGACGATGACTATGAGAGCTTGATGCCTGATGGGATAATTCTGCTAGTGCTTCTTCATAAACTGAAAGCACGGAATCCAGGTGGAAGCCATGGATTCTGTTTTCTAAGTGAGAAGCAACTAAGAGGGACAATAAAGAGCCAACAACGAACTGTTTCTTAGTATTTGCCTTAATAGCTCGCTTGAGCTCACCGGAAATAGTCTTGAATCAATTATATGGTTCAAGAGAGGCTTTGGCCAACTTAGTGTGGGTCTCCACTATCATGTGAAGGATTTGAGATGTGATGCGGTCTTTCCTGAGGTTGCCAATTATCAAGAAATTATTCAATATGGGCAGCTGCATGGATGGAAGGCTCAGTGATGGCTTCTAGAAGGTAGCCATCATTGGTCCAATGCAGATCATTGGTAAGGTCAATAAATGGCTTGATGGCTTGTTTGGCATGCTTGTGATTGGGTGAGGCCTGCATACCAGATGATATTCCTATAGCTACAAGTGCGGCCTCAGTGACGCGCACTTTGTGTGTGGCTCCCTGTAAAGTGATATAGAATTTGGATTTCTCTTCCTTCCACGTACTGAAGGCAAGAGTGATGAAATCCATATTGATACGACCCGAAAAGGCTCTCTCATGAATACCCATTGTAGTGAGCAGAGGCTCCGCAAGGGTCATCCACTGAGTGACCATGCTTGTGCTAGGAAGAATCATGATGTCCGTTGCAGATGGGACATCACGATCGATAGTATAGCGCGGAGCTTGGGAAGTATCGGTAGAAGACATGATGATCAGAAAGGAATTATAAACGCGTGAAAGTGTATCAGAAGGCAATGCAAGAAATTTGGAAGGCTTTGGTCGCAAGAAAAATTTGCAAGAGCTTAGCTAGCACAAGGGAGGAATGAATTGAATTCAGCCAACTTATAGGTGAATCCGTCCCGTGGATTCGCAGTGAGGGAGCGTATTTTGAATCACCATTGTCAGACAGTGGTGGCTTCACAAATGTCTAAGGAGGCTGCGGAAGGTTGCATTTAGAATCTATAGACGGGAAATCTTGCTTGTTGTGGTGCCTGCAGACTAGAAGTAAGTGGATAGACACAGGGGGTTGATGATGAATTGTTGGATGACACACTAAATAGTAGTTTGGCTGATCAATTCTGAACAAAAATTTGCAGACATGTGCAGTACTATAAAAATAGGCTATAAAAATCTCAGCGAAGGTTTCTAGGGATCTGAACCTATCAGGCGAACGTTTTCCAGGGCTGGAAAGGATGAACCTTCGCCCAGGTACTGTCATAAATGCATTTTTTCACAATTTGAACCTATGGACAACCTAATTTTGACATTTTAAGATCATCTAGTAGGTCGGCGAAGGTTCATAATGAGGTTATGATGCTCGGCGAAGGTTCCCAGAATGGCATATCACTAAACATTCGTCTGTCTCAAAAATTGAATTTTCTCTTGTCAGGAATCTTCGCCCACCTCAATTTAGATAAATCAAGGGTGGATGTATAGTCTGAGAGCTTAGCGAAGGTTTCCGATACTGTATTGGCCAAATCTACCCAAATCAGTAATTTTCTAAGTCATTTTTCATAAAAAAATACTATGCTTCCTTTTCCTTATGCTGATGACTTCTTGACTTTTGCTCATCAGTCTTTTCTTATTTTTATTTATTTTATTTTATTTTTTAACTGTCTTTTTCCAAAAAACTCAGCAAATTAAATACTGAAAACAAAAAATTGAAAAACAAATAAAATCAAAAAATATATTGAGATTAGGCTTGCTGAACTGGCGGAGCAGACTGCCAAAACTTGCGTAATCGGCTGTCTTTTACCGAAGTATCAAATCGTTTTCCATCCAAGTGCTCAAGAATTACTGCGCCATAGTTCAGGATTTCACTTTATACGGGCCTTCCCCGGTAAACTTCAACCTACCCTGTAGAGATTTAATTAGACCTATCTTAAAGTTATACATCATCGAGATGCTTGGAACCGCCAGGGCCATAGATCACAATCATATATATGACAAAGTTCTAACAATACAAGTAAGTGTCATACGACTAATTATAAGCTAGGGTTGAACAATATTGTTTGTCACAAAATTTGGTTTAATTTATCTTGTATTGCTAAATTCAAGAGACTAGTTGCACTAGACTCAAAATTAGTAATTATAAACATGTCTCATATTCATCTCAGTGCATTCAATTGGTTTGTTTTATGTATTGCTAGTCATATGTAATTTTGTATTCCATCCATTGTCAACCATCACGGTGCACCGATGCAAATGGCGAGTTCATGTTCCTCTTCTTCAGATGAAGAGGCAGGACCATCACATATTGGATCAGAGGCTTGGCTATACCAGAGAATACCATGCCCATGTACACAATGTAAGTATGCACTATGACAAGAGCGACGTACTACTATATCACACGTTCACATGTATGGACAGATTGAGAGAGAGAGAGTCATTACTTGTGTGGCCCGATGTCGGTTCTTCGGTGAGCTCTAATTTACAAAGCACTTTGTATTGCTAAAAAACATGATTGCACATACCCTTACCATGTATATTATTTGGCGGTCTTCACGATTGGAGGAATATTCTGTTATTTTTGATTGTTGTTGCACTTGTATTGTGTAGGATGACGACTCACACTAACATGAGTATCGGAGAATTCAACCAGATGTTGCCATGCAATCCGCAAAATTCAAACACCACTTTTCCTCACATACACCACTCGTGGACTTGTACAAAGATATGTCCCAAGGAGACACAGTACACGAGGATGTGCCATTCATAGCGCATAATCACGAGGGGGACATGGATGACATCATGGATGAATTTTTCACGAACCCATCCGAGGCCACATTGACAAGAGAAGAACAGATGATGCGTGGCATCCACTCCTTTGTATAAGGGTGGACAAATGTCAAAGTTGCGAGCTTGTTTGTTACTTTTGAACTTGCAAACTAAATACGGGTGGTTGGATGTGAGCATCACGGATTTGTTTGGGTAAGCTTGTGTGCTTCTTGTGTGTTATAGACAAGCTGATCTCATCTCATTTTATTTTTTCATGCGTTGTGAGAAACTATATATAACTAATTACATAAATTTATATTTTGTCGTAGTTTGCTCAGAAAAATGTTGTCTCCAAATAACACCATAGCAACATCTCGACAAAAAGCCAAGAAAATGCCATCCGCGGTCGACATGGATTACAAGAGTATTCATGCATGTCCCAATGATTGCATCTTATATCGAGATGAGTTTGAGGAGGCAAGCACGTACGTGTCCACGTTGTGCGAAACACTGCTACAGGCAAGATTTACAAGGAGTGACCATACCCGCCAAGGTGGTAAGACATTTTTCCATCATCATACCCCAGGATATGCAATATGTTTAAGTGCAATTCCATCTCGGAGCTAATGAAATGGCATTCGATCAATCGTTCATCGGATAATACTATGAGGATTCCTGCCAATTCTCCAGCATGGAAGCACGTGGATGCTACTTGGCATGAGTTTAGGGATGAGCCTCGCCATTTGCATTTGGGGTTGGCGATGGATGGTGTGAATCCATTTCCCACATCATGGTCCACTTGGTTGGTTGTCCTTGTAAATTACAACATCCTCCTTGGCTAAGTATCAAGAAGGGGCACCTAATACTCACCTTTCTTATCCTGAGAAAGTACAAGGCAAAAAATATGGATGTGTATATGGCTCCCTTGATAGATGAGCTAAAGATTCTATGGCAAAGAGTTCAAGTGAGCAATATATTAAGACCACTGAGACAAAGAGATTTTGTGGTAAAGGGGATCTAGACATTGAGAATGTTCAGGTGAGCTATCCTTGCCATTGGTTCGATTCATGGTATTATATTAAATTTTATGTGCATTCACAAATTTTCTTTCAATTCGAACATTGGACTCATGATTAATTTGGTTGTTTTGTCTCAATGTAGGGCTTCAAACTAGTGGCTGCAATGCATGCCCCATTTATTTGCAGGCACGTCACTCACAACATCTACGAAAGATGGTTTATGAGGGCCACACTTGATACCTTCCACCCAATAACCCTATGCGTGATGGGCTAATTGGTCAACGTCCTCATTCCATGCAGGTACAATACATATTTGGGCCGATTAATGGTATATGTCATTTATTTATTTTATAGTTACTCTGAGACTCTTTATATTTCTTCTAATGAAAATCTGCATTAAATGTGCATGCTTGTATGTTAATATTGTAGCCAAGTAATTGGCTTCAGATTTGGAAATCCAATCAAGATCTAGGACGACTCCCTCCCGACATGAAGAGGTTATCAATATTTCATGAACTATTGATAAACCTTTGGACTCGATGCACATATTCACTTGACCGGGTTGAAAGATAAAAAAGACGCACAAGATGACTTAGAAGAAGTGGAAAAGATGGTCGATTTATAACCACAAATGATGGGGACTTCAATTGTCCTACCAAAGGTCCCATGGATCTTCTCGAGGAGAGAAGAGACGATTGTAAACATGGCAATAGCCTCATTTTGAACTCCGACAGGACACATGCGATGCCTAAAGGGTGTCTTCACAAAGGACAACAAGATAAGTGGACCAAAGTCTCATGACTGGCATAAATTTTTACAGGTTGGCATGTCATGTTTTCTGACGTTGCTTCCACCTCAACATTGTGGATTACATTTTATGGCATGTCTTGTAATTTCACGATGATCTCATTGCGCATATATGTATCTCAATGACCAAATTATTTTTGTGCATGCAGTTTGTGCTTCCCTTGGTGTTGAGGGGGTTCTTGACAGAGGAGAGGAGTGCAATCTACAAAATTAGTGGTTTGGTGAGGTACGGTGAATGCGACTCAGATCATTTTTTCTTGGGGTGATTCAAGATGATGATCTTACCTAACGCGTATGTCATTGTTGTTCCTCTTTCTTAAGAAGATATATTTTATCCAAGGAGATACCACTGGCATCCATTGAGACAACAAGATAAAGCTCCATCGAGGCAGTGTGTTTGATCAAGAAGCACTTTCCCACATCCATTCTCACTATTCAAATGCATCTCATTGTGCATTTGGTAGATGAGGTGGTCATTGCAGGTACATCATATACTTGCGTCAATTGCCTATTCTTAGTCCATCCTAGACTATTGCTATTGTGGTAATTCCCATGTTCTCTCACTAACGTTGATCCATTTTTTTTAATTCAGGCACTGTCCATAGCCGTTGGATGTTTTTCTTGGAACGATTCATAAAAACATTGAAAGGCTTTGTTAGACAAAGAGCAAGGCCTGTAGCATGGTGGAAGGATGGCTAGTGCAAGAGTCCATGGTTTACATCACGGAGTTCTTTGCTCATAGCGATCCTTCTATTCCTCGTCTTTGGGATAAGAAGGATGATGAGTGTGTTGTTGGGGAGGTTCCTCAAGGAAAAGGAGCGATCATGAGAATGAGTGAGTCCTTCAAGGAGAAGAATAAGTTTTACATTCTTAATAGCGAGGAAATGCTATACGAAGAGGCCAAGGCTCGCACACAAACCGCTCAAGCCACTTTCAAGAGAGGGCATAGAAGACAACCATATCCACTTGACCTTGCCCTTCTACCCAAGGACATGACGCTTGATTGGCTACGTGATGCTTAGAGAAGCCTTGGTAAATAACCATGAATTAATAGAGAGAGTGAGAATATGCAAGGGGGTGCGATTTACATGTAATCTATGATGATCATCATTCACATGTTAATTAAAACATTTGTATGTGCAATTTTGTACATGTTTGTTGTATCCCTAACACATTTAGTTCTATTTCATTCAGTACAAAAAATACAATGCATTGTGGACGCATGGACGATACTTCTGTACGGAGGAGCACATTGACAAAAATAGAAATACGTATGATTGTGGAGTCATGGCAAATTTTATCCAAGATAGTCGAGCAAGCACGGCGACAGACACCAATTGACTCTCTTCTCAACTTGATTATTGTGGGACAATGAATGACATCCTCAAATCTGGATTTAGACAGCTTTTTCATATCTGATGTCAAATGGTTCAAAATTATTTGCAATGGTCCCAATGCAACTGTCAGGAAAGGATGCCATTGACTCTACCAAGATTTGGATAGATCAAAGTGATACATTTGTTTTTTCTCAGCAATGTGAGCAAGTACATTTCTTCCATGTCTTCAAGATGTCTATGCTCTTTTGTTGTCAACCAATCGATTTTTAGTGTACTACAAAAAATGTATATTGTGTATAGTAATACCCAAGCAACTATAACATAGCTATGGATACTAACTACGAGTCAATGTTTATGGTAACATCTATCAATTATAGGTGGTCTTTCACCCCAATTCTTCAGATCCCAGATGGTGGTACGTGATTCAAGTCGTTCGTCAAAGTAAAAGAATTTTTGAAGATAGAGATGTCGTGGAGGACATGGAGCTGCCAACTGACGTGCAATCATCTCGACGACATGTTAACATTGTTATCCTTTACCCAAATTCAATGTTATAGTGATTTACAATGAGCCTTGGTGAGATACATTACACCATGCATACAATCAAATGATTTAATACCCATCATGAAAAGATAACTATTAGTTTTACAAATGAATTACTATATACTTTTAATAATCCATTATCAAATAAAACTAAACCTTGTCTTGAAAAAGTGAAGATGTTCCATTATGAGTTTTGAGAGATATTCAAATCCCTCCTTTTACCACGACCTCCATGGATGGTCATATGGCCAAGTAAAAGAAGATTTTCATCTTATCATATTTCTTCGAGCCATTTAAAAACAATACAAGAAAGTATTTCATCAAGTGACATTTCCTCCCTACATAGAAGTTTTAGAGTAAAAAATGTGTTTGCTCCATTTTATGCATAATTGGGATTTTTTCCAAACCTCAAGTGTATTAAATAAGGAGTTTTTTTAACAATATGGGATGCACTAGAATTTCATAAAGCAAAAGATATTTTCTTTGATGACACATAATTTCTTTTGGCAAAACAAAAAACATGAACCTTTGATAAATTGTCACAATTGTCATGTATAAATCATAAAGAATTTTATAAAATGAGATTGAAATGCCTATATTCTTTTCCCTTCCAAAAAATATGGAGCTAACTAACAAGGGATAAAGCAAAACAAGTTTTAAAAGACAAAAACTTTGACTCAATGTTCAGGAAACTTTTTTGAGGTTTCTCTCAAAAATCCCATACCTTAAGGACTTTGTCGGCTACTAACAGGGG
>MU836477.1:0-28225 GCA_029204225.1 Diphasiastrum complanatum | reverse complement strand
GTAGTAGCAGGTCAGGAGCAGAGGTTCTGCCAGCAGTGCAGCAGGTGTCACTACTGACTTTGTCCTTGTGATGAATTCATATTTCTCAAGCAAGAAACTATCATAAAAGCTAGGCAGATCCACTATTGCATAAGCTTTCGAGGATTACGACATATACATCTGTGACACAAAAACTGCGTACAGTTTGAAATCTGTACCAAGATGCTTCTTGATGTTGAGAGACTATCTGTAAACCTGAAGGCCATCCTTAATCATCTGTGCATGAGATCAATTCTTTCTCAGATCTTTAGTAGAAATGATAATGTGGGTGCTATAATTTTAGGTGCCTGGAAATTATCTATTAGGGTTGATATTTGAACTAATGTTTCCACCCTATAAGTGGTTTAGTTCAAAGACTTGATGATTGAATTCCACAGAGTGAAAACTGCTTGTATTTTCTCATGAACAAATTCAAGTTACATTGTTGAAATAAATAGGAGAGTAGAGGTGTTGTAATCTGTATTTCATGCTGTTCATCATGAAATTTTTTAATCTGTAGCTGAGTACGGTAAAGGCACTTACTGCCGACATTGGAATGAGACATTGTATTTTTGTCTTCCTGGAATGAAATAGAGAGTCCAGTCATTGTTTTCTGTATGAGCCAAGTTTTAGAGCATTCAGAAGGCTCTGTTCTAGTTCGGTGTGACAGTTTTGGCATAAATGACTTAGTTCATTAAAAATGGATTTTGGAACTTAAGAGGGCAGATATGAACCATGTCTTTGAGTTTATTTAGATAGGCATGCCACATGGAGTATGGATATTGAGACTGTGGGCCGACAGCAACTACGTTGTCAATGTCCGGTAACGTGAACTATGATGCTATACAGTTGATTATCAAATTAAATTCTCGAACTCTTATTTGCTAGCATACGGTAACAATTTCCAGCATGGTAGACTCCCATCTTGTCAGGCAAAAGATTTAGCTGGGTTCTCAGATGTGTATGTTAGACTGCAATGCCACAATGTTCTTCGCACATAGGTCCTAGAAAATCTTTCTTGTTTTTCTTTTGTTAGTTTTGAAAGGGATACTTTGTGAACCTTGTTTGTTATTCCCTTTTAATTGTCCAGGTGAAAATTTCAAAAACCACGTTTTAGCTAGGCATGAATGCTGTTGTTTAAATGATTTTCCTTATTTAACGTGTTGTTGAAATATAGAACTGTTACTTATCTAAATATACGCAAATGGGCCAACCTTGCAGGTTTCATGTGCTGAGTGAATTTGATGAGGGTAAAAGAAGCTGCAGGAGACGTTTAGCTGGCCATAATGAGCGACGCCGGAAGCCTCAGCCTGATTCCATGGCTATAGCTGTTGCTGGAAGCGTTTCCAGTTTCCAAGGTGGTTCTTCTGCTACTGAGCTCCGAATTTTGATTTTGTTTGGATCTGTTTGATAAGATGGCCATAAATTTTCCGGACATCCAGTTTGTGAAGATTTCGGTGCACTAGTCTAGCTATAGCAGAATTCACTGCTCAAAAGCGCACTGCCGTGAGCAAAAGCACTAATTAATGACATGAATGCAGTAAGAATGACCATGAATGCCCATTGAAATCTTTTTTCAAACCAATCGGGTTAATTGCATCATTCTGAAATTGAGTTATTGCTACTCCAAATATTTTGGTTCACAAATCTGAATTTGCTCAGTCTAGATGAAAAGTGTAGCTTCTGGAGTTCAAGTCGAGATTACAAAATTCATGTCAAGTATGTTTATCTGGTGCTTTGGACTCACCAAGTAAGATGCTGCTTCTTGTTTGATCAGCAAGAATATTGCAACCGTTACTTTGTAGATGATTCTTGTAGCAGAGTAGTAAAGCACTGATTCTTCTGTGAGGGATACAGATCATGGTGCCTGGAGTTATGGAAATGGACCGTGGTCAAGGGTGCAAAATCTGGATGATCAGCTCGGTTTATCCAGCAAGTTGCAGATACCAGGGGCAGAACGGCAGCTATTTCACTCGGCTCTTTCTGTCAGCAGTGCCGATAGATTACTCATGCTTTTACAAAATTCCAAAAGAAATATGATCTCCATGTCAAGCAACGCCAGCAGTCAAGGAACTAATCCATATTTGAAAAGTAAAATGGAGCATACCTTATCTCTCTCTTCTACACCTGGAGCAGACGTTCTTGCAGGCCTGGCAGCCACGCAAGCTTCTCATAGTTTCACAGGACTTTCAGACTCAGGGTGTGCTCTCTCTCTTCTGTCATCTGAGTCATGGACTGCAAAGCCCCCAAGCTCAGTGTCTTTCAACTTCTCAGGACATGCCCATGGACCTTTCGAGCAGCTGATGGTTGAAAATACCCATGCTCTTTCTCAACCTCAACATCTCTTACCTGGTAGTGCACAAGAAGCACAAGCAGATGACATCTCGACAAAAGATCTGCTCTCCATGCAGGTACAACTTCAAGGACATCTTGGAGGTGGGAATAATTTGCCTGCAAGTATGGCAAGTTCTGTTGGCAAAGAGTCCCAGCAAGGCTCATGTATCTCAGCAGCATTGGGCACGGTTGGACATTATGGGAGCCACTCCATGCTTTCTCTGATGCATGGCCAAGATTTTAAAAACTCTCAACACATTGGAACCATGCTGAATTTTATGCAGGCACCATCTGCGCGATGGCAAAATGCCCAGCCTTCATCAGAATCTGGAGAACTGCAATCTCTTAGTCCTCGATATGCTGAAATTCAGTCTCAGAGGCCTTTTGATTCTTCGATTTTTGATACACAACATATTTAGTTTTTGATAACACCTTTTTACAAGAGCTGGTAGTTATCATGCCATTTCAAGCTTAGATATTGCCAATATGAGCTACCTAAGGCTCAAATTTTGGGAGCCAAGAATATTGCAAATTTGAATGAGTATACATGTGACTTTAACTTCCAGCCGAAGCAGCTGTGGATTTGCTAACTTATGCTGTGATGAAGCACATTTGTTGCCCCAGGCAACAAAGGTGTATTGGGCATTTTGTCCGAAGGTGTTTTTCCTGAATATGTACATTTGCATCACAACACCTTCAAGATACACGAATTAATAGTCCTGGTTCCCCTATTCCAACTTCAGCCATGAGTTGGATCTTGCTGGAAAGGAGATGGAAATCATTTGAGTGAGCATGTTGTGTCTTTGATAAGCTTTCTCTTATAACAGAGGAGCAAGCGAAGAATTCTGTATACTATTTCAGAGTTCTTGACTTATACAGATAAACAAGTTGTGCAATCAATTGCTAAGTTTTTCATCTGAGTGAGTTTCCTGCTCTGCACTGCAGGCGAGGGGAATGAAACTGCAAATAGATCAATCACAGATAAGGATACAAATGAATGCATTATGTGGATCTCTGTAAGGCTTTTGCCTACAGAAAGTAAAGGCTTGTGTTTCTTTTCTTCATGTCCTTAGGTGAGTGTGTCTCACAACTCATTCTACAGAGCTAGTACAAAGGATAGGATGATGGTGAGCACATAATTGCCATTCCCGCCACAGTTGCCTATACGCTCATCCCTTCTTATGCCTCTAGGGATAGTCTTTTCATTCTAAGAGTGACGCTACATCAAAGCTTGCCTAAAGTAGTGAATGGAAGATGATTGATTGGAGAGAAGCAGTATCTTGTGTTGGTGGTACTTTACGAATGCAATGCGAAGTTGTTCTAGAATACTGCATGTCTATTCATTCTACAAATTTGTTCTAGATATGCGTTAGTCTTTTGGCTGTTCATCTTTAGGTGCTTGAACTGACAATAGGTAGATATTCGGTTGTGGCAGAATTGTACTCTACTCAAGTTTGAAACTTTCCCAACATGGTCATTTCCTTGTCAACTCCTTTGTCTCTTGCATTCTATAAAGAGCACCAATCTATGAAAGTCATATTGGGGCGTGTGGCAACCCTCAGCTTTGGATTAGTAATATGAAGATAGAAAAACGTGAGTAGTAAACTTTACTACATTATTGGATGGGTATACAGGTTACCAGTTGGGGCTCTTGGTACTTGATGATTTACTTTCTTTTACAGAAACAGCCAATTCTATGATATTAGAATATTTCTTTGTTTTAGATACAGACTTGGTATCAACAAAACCATGCTATATGAGTTGGACGTTGGTATCAACCCCTTGGCATTGCAGAGTGGTATCAACTAGACTGGTAGTGATTGTAAGGCAATATGATATTTTGCTATTAGGAAGCAAAGGAAAGCTAGAGTTATTTGCCTCCAATTGCACAGGATGTAGCCAAAAAAGCATAACTACATTGCAAAATTTGTGTCAAGAGGAACATACAGAATTTTCTCGCAATTGAGACGTTTGTCATTATTGCCAATGTCGGGTAGATTGCCAGATTTTAAACGTCCAATATTGTGTATCCTTTCCTGTGGATTCTGGCTCAAGTTATGAACTTTTCTGAAGTCATTCCCATTTTAGTAAAAAGTTGTCATTTATTGCATGATGACTTGATATTCTTTACAAGAATGCCATCGGATTGAACTTGAGACAAATATGTGACGTTTTAGAGATTGGAATATCTCCCATAATAGCATCTTCAATGGACCAGAAGAGATCGAGTTTGTTCTTTTTATCACCACCACTTCATGAGAAGTTTTGTTCTCTCATACTGTTGTTATGCAGCCTCACCATTTTAAGGGACTGAAAAGGAGGCGTTGCGGGATGGGATGCGGCAGGGCATAGGTATCAATTTGAAAATCTCTCTTTCATTTTTTCCGTGCTAATTTAGATATATGCCCACTGTATTCCTTGCAGTAGAGTAGGCAATGGATCACTTTTCCTAATTTTTGAAGATGATAAGCTCATTATGTTTGACATATGCTTAAGAAATATTATGGAGTATCCAAGCACAATATTCTGTATTGATTTTGATGCATGGACCACTTTCCAAGTGAGAACGTACCTACTTGGACAATAAGGAGTTAGCTTGAGAATTTTCTCATTAGTATTAAATGATTTAAAGATTTTTTTTAAAATTTTAGATTGGCTAGATTGGCTAGATTGGATCGATTCTATCGGCTTGAATCAATTAGCATAGACTAGAAACTCATTAAATTGTCAATCTTTCTAAAGATAGCCCCACTCTACTGTATTCTCTTTCCTAGATTTGCATAGTCACAAGAGAGACTCAATGTATGTCACAAACTATTATATCTCAATTTCCAAAATTTTCAGGAACTCAAATTTGCAATAGGCTCTTCAACAATCTAGATTCATTTTGACATGACTAGTGTGGCTGCTAGTTGGTGACATTCCCAGTGGCAGGGCAGCCACACTAGTCATATCTAAAATCTGCATCAACCATATGTGCTTCTAAAATATATCTGTGAGGCTCCTTTACAGTTGGGAGAAAAGTAAGACCCCAGTGTTAGAACCCTCGATAAATATACTGAAGTTTCAGTTTTAGTTGCTGTTTGTTGGAAAATATTTGTGTCAAGATGACTCGCACTGAACTTTGTTTTGACCAATCTGTCAGCTTGGACTACAGTATTCTCTCGCTTGAATCAATGTCCTCAACACGGCCCAATTCATCGTTGGAGATGAGTGGATCAGCTTCATGTAAATGACAAGCTTGCCCAAGGGACAAACTTGATGAAGAATTAGGCATTGATAACAAAAGCTCTATCTCTTGCTCTTATGATCCCATTTGGTTTTTCATTTGCTTCTTTTTCTTACGATGAGACAAAAAAAGGTTCTTTTTCTTTATGGAGGTGCATTTTTGCATTTCACCGGCAACAACATCAGCAGTAGTGAAAATAGTAGCGGCATTAATGTTGATTTGTGCATGTGGAGAGATGATAGTAGTAGAGCTGTATGTGGTTGGAGGAACAATAGTTATGCGTGCAAGAGAGCACGTGGGGGCAGAAAATATGTAAGATTACTTGTATATAGATGGTCCCACATGCTAAGATGTTATTAACACGTGCGAAGATGGCTATACCTTATCACATGTACATATTCTCCTAGATCCTATTTTGTAGGGAAGATTCCTATTTTCAAGGAGACTAGCAGTTGGATTCTAGCTAGTAGCATAAGTCAACTTTGTGATATGGGAATTACTTGCTCCCATTGGTGGATCTAAATGATGTGGCACTCTTCAGACCTGCTGAATCAACATACAGGTCATGCTTGTACTTGATCTATAAGAAGATTACTTTGATCAATGAGAAGTTGATGAGACATTGAGATCTTATGCATTTTGCTTGTGATTTTATGGTTTGTATGGTATCATTGAGCATTGTACTTTGCTCTCTGCTCAAAGTCCCCCCTACATGGACTATTTTCCACACGTGTGAGGCTGCTCATGATGTTTACACATGTTGATCTTGCTAAATAGTTAGGAATCTACATCTAGATCTTGATCTAATCAATAGAAGTTGTTAGATCACTTTATTTGGCAATCAACACCTCTTGAAGATTGATTAGTACAATCAATCATTGTCCAAAAATCAGAAAATTTGGAGTACAAAATTCATTAAATAATTTCCCAAGTGCAAGCCAAAAGTCAGATCTACACATTCTCATATATGTACCAGCAGTTTCCAAGTGAATTTGGACTTTATACAATCCCCAACTTTACTTTCTCAAGATTCACTAGAGATCTAGGTTCACCGAGTTGCAGGTTGAATTCCCCAATCATGATGAGCTTAAATTGAGTCAGACAAGTCTAAACTCCCACATGATCAATATAAAAAGTGCATATTTCCAAAAACACATTTTTTGACCTACTAGCTTCAATTTTTGAATCTAGGTTTGTCACTTTGAAATCTGAGAGTTCTAATATGGATCTTTAAATCCCGGAAAGGGTGAACCTAGACTCCCAAGGGATCTTTAGATCTTGTGACACACACCCTGAATTCTCAAAGTCATTTCAAATTTTCAATTATGGCCATCTAAGTTCGCCATCAGGTACCTACATCATTGGCCAAATTGGTGTGTAAATTCCCAACCCATTTTCAACCATCAGACCTTTTTAATTCCATCAAGTTATATTCCCATATTTAAATTTTCCAACAGTATTCCTAGCTGGTGGATCCCAATTTGAAAATTTACTAAGGCTTCATCCAAATTTCCCATTTGTGCTTTTGTTTCATTCCCATCTTGACTTCCCGACCTATTTTTTCCACTTTTTCTTCAAAGATCTACCTTCCCCAATTTACCATCTCACATTCCCAAGCATTCCCAAATTTTTATCTTTCATTCATTACTTTTACATTCCCAACTTCCTACATTCCCTAGATCCACATTCACAAATCTTTTATATTTCCCAACTCCTACCCTTCCATACTCCCAACATCTATATTCCCCAATTTCATATTCCAAGATTTAGACTTGATCAGCATTCCCCAACCTCCCATTGGATGATGCATCCATTTGGCCCAATGACATTTAAAGGTGTAGATCATAAGGCCAATTACTTTAGGAGGTGCATCACATGTGGATCAATCATGTTTAGAGGTGCACATCATGAGGCCCAATTAGTTGTGAGAAGAAAATCATGAGATCCAATCATGATCAAAGGTGCAAATCTAGGGGTCTAATCATTGTATAGCATTTCCTCATGCTAAATCTCGTGCTAGTACTTTGTTGAAGAGCTCTCTCATTGTACATATGGTTTTTTTGAGAGTTAATCACAATTTTAGAGTATTTCTCTTCTATTCTCTCTCTACTCGAAAGCTAGCATCTCTTTCTCTCTCTACCCGAGAGCAAGGGCTCTCTCTCATTCTTTGTATGCATTTGAGACTTAGTTTTTTTCATGCTAAATTTTTGGTTTGATTGAGAAAGTGTGGATGATCATTAAATAATTGTCTAGGAAGATTGCTTGTACAATCAAGTGATAGTTTCATGTACAATCACACCCACCTTAGAAGATCAAGAAAATTGATTTGTGTGTCCTCGCACATGTTAAAAAGGACACATATGGTAGCTCTCCTTGGATTGCATAAGATTGAACAAGGTGTTAGGTCTTTTATTGACAGGGATTGGTCTAGCCAAAAAGTCCTAAATGGGTCAAGGGGCACTGCTTCTGATGGTGGTCAAGCCCTATGTGAGTAACAAAGGTACCACCACATCCAATCTTGAGGGCCTTCTCTATTACCCCATGCTCCCCAGTCGATGAGAGTTTTCTAGGCTCTCAAAGGTATGACTACAAGGAGGGGTTACTAATACTTTGATTCTACAAATTTTCTAGGTCCAGGCTCTCATACTTGACCTCTAGATCGTTCTTGCTTCCATGTGGGGGCTAGTGGCTTAATCATCAACAAAATGTTCACCTAGAATTTCTAGGATCAAATCAAGGTGTTGAAACCACTCACTTATAGGGTCATTCATGGGGTTCCCATTGCTACTATTAGATGACCCAGATGAGTGTACTGATGACTCAAAGATTGGAGTTCTTGGGAGGGACTATATTACTTCTGCATATTTGAGTGGATGTAGCATCTATCAAATGCCAATATCCATTAATCACCAATTCATACACTTTGAGGTAGCTATAATCTCTGCAATGTTGTACCCTAATCAGATTATCATTGGGACGCAAATTGTGATGGAACTCTTGGGTGTAGAAATGATATCATAGGATTCCCCTTTTAAACAATTGACAAACATCACCAAGCGACGACAAAAGATACTCAATCCCTCTCATGCATAACCATCAAACCTTGACTTGTTTGGATTCTTAGTTGTTAAAGGGGAGCATTACTCTTCTATCCTCTAAGAGACTCCCTAGTCTTTAGAGACTGCTCCTAATTTTTTGAGTTTGGCATACTGCCTTCAAGATGTAGGGTGGGATGTGATTTCTAGCTCTAAGATCATGACTTCAGAGAAGGCATAGGTCTCCATTGTGTAATCTCTAACGGGTATGGTTTCATTTCAAGGATTATACGAGATACGCTCGAGGGTATGGTTTCATTTCAAGGATTATACGAGATACGCTCGAGAAACTACCCGAGAAATATCCATACCCGAGAAAGTCAATGGTGTAAGAAAATTCTATGATTTAAATTATCTGGTCCACCATGTCCATGTGACTGATAAGACCACAGTTCATGTGAAGAATGATCATCAATCATTCAAAGTACATCATGAAAATATCTCCACAAGGAACAATTCAGTGCTTGTCAAAATTATTATGTCGTGTATTCCATACTTGTGGGGTGCAAGTGATACACACCGTTCTGTTTGATGAATGACAATATTTCGCCAACCGTCGGGCTGAGGTAGTTCACTAGACATTTCCAATGGCGGGTGTGATAGTGTGAAAATTGTCAACATTTCCTAGCTAGTTTGAGGCCTAAATTGGCAATTTTTGTACATAGTTTTTGATCTAACCTTTCACACATATGAAAGAGGCCTAGATACTTTTATTTTAGTATATATTTCATATTAAAGAAGTCCCAAACTTCAGGACCTTCAAAATGACACCAAAATCATGTTATTTGGACATATAGCCCAAAATTGGCTATTTTAGGCTACTGGTGCCCTAAAATTGGGTCCTAAGCTCTAGAGAGAGGAGAGAGAGTCATCTCTCTCACCTATATTAGGCTGAAATTTGTGGAGAACAGGTTGGAGAGACTTATTGTATTGTTGAGAGAGATCAATAGATCATTGTCACAGTTTCTTCCTCCATTGAGAGCATTGCTTTGTGTATTGTCTTCAAGCTTTTGTGTATGATCTTAAGAGGTTTCCAAAAGTGGTAGGCTGCTGTTGTAGGGCTGGTATGCTGTTGTTTTTGGCTGCCATCAGTACCTTTTATTAGTTTCTTTTGTCTCTTGAATGCTTTGTCAAGTTCATGTGTATCAAAGGTAGCATTAGGATGCTTTGCCATTTCTAGCTTTTGTAGCTTGTTGTGCAAAGATCTTAGCCAAGTATTTTGGGAGTTTAGATCCATTCAAGATCCACTTTTTTCAGAACTAGTGAGACTTGACAAAGGTGGTATATTTCAGCCACTTTTGGTGGACTACCCGCTCTTTATTTCAAAGAGATTGGGCCCAATTAATATATGCTCATACAATAGTCACGAGATGGTATCAACTTTGAAACTTCAAATAACAAAGGAACAACATGCTAGCTCATTTATGCTTCCCATCATAATGACTATCAATACTTGAATGGGAATTGAGTAGCATCAAATGACTACTTGCTTTTCTATCAATAGGAAGGACAATTTCATGATGCAAGTTATAACACATAGAACGTCACGAGTGAAATAGCATTCATCATTTCGGTAAGTACATACCTAGGAACAGAAAGAATGCATCTTTTCAAGTACTCTAACATCCCTTAGAATGAATCAAAGGAATTCTAATATAGAATGATGATTTTTGTCTCAATTTATCAATATTGCTAGTGAAAGGAGGAAAGTAGTCCTTTCATTGGAAGACTTCTAAGACTCTCAAGCATTGATTTGGATAATGAGAACTTCCTTAATGGAAGAATGAAGTCTAATCCTCAAAATCTCTTGAGGAAAAACAAAGTGAACTCACTAGGGACTCACTCACAAAGATAGACATGTTCCATTGAATGAATTTTAGAAGAGTTCTCAAGCTGGAATTGGTGAAGTAGAAAGGAGTCTCTACTCGTACTCCACTTCTCATACAATTTGTCAAGAACTATTCTCAGTGGTCCTCACTTCATAACCAAAATCTCTCTTTCACGTTGAATGATGGAAAACACAAACTCTTAAACCAAAGATCTCACATGGTGAAAATTGATAAGTATAGATCCAAAGCAAGTGTCCAAGAGCATGAATTCTTAATAACAAACTCCCTCATAAAGATCCATCTTTCTCAAACAACTCTCAAAGAAAATACATTCTCCTTTCCTCCTTTTCCCATAATTTTGATACTATAGGAGAAGCTCCTTTTATAGCTAAGTTTCAATGGTGTCCCCCTTCAATATGGCATCTTGTCAATTTTCATGCATTTAAGGCCTTGTTTGCCACATGTCCCCATCCAATTTTGGACATTTGCCTAAATTGGTAGATTCTCCAAGTTGGCTCCCCTTCAAATAGGATGTGTCTTAGGGTTTGGAAAGCAGCTTATAATCCAAGTTTATCTTGGCCATGCTTCCCAATCTAGGTGGTTCGCTTTCCAATCTAGATAGATCGCTTCCCAATCTAGATAGTTGGTGCATTCTCCAAGTGGGTACCTTTCCAAGTTGCCTCTCCTCTAAAATAGTATGTACTTTGGAGGAGGGAACCTTTTTGCCCAAATTGGCCTTGGCCATGCTTCCCAACCTAGGTAGCTGGTAGGCTTTCTAGGTTTTATCTACTTGTTTGGGTGATATTTATTAGTCAACCCCTATGGTTCTAGATGGCCCTCATTTTTCTGCGTGTCGGTTTTTCCAAGTTGTGTCAGCTTTCTATGTGCGTGGACTGCTTGGCCCGTTGGTCATGTTTGTGGTTTACTTGGTTAATGTCTTCTCCTGCTTGGTCTGCTTAGTGCTGAAAACTTGCCCAACCTTTGCTATTAGGGTTTTCACAATATCTCGGCCCCGTTACAATATTTCGTGGCGATAGAATTTTTAAAACATTTTTCTTTGTCGTTCCTTTTCTCGAAAGATGCTTCTACAACATTCATGACTAGGGCTCTTTCGACAAACCGGTTTTCCTGAAAATACACTAGGCAATCATATATTTGTAAAACCAATTCAGTACATGGTGAAATTTTAGCACGACTATGCCGACTATTTTTACAACTAGCCAAAAGCCACAAATATTTTTACAGGCCATTTCTAAGGTCACAAACTTTTCTCTAGCTACTTTTATGGCGGGCTGGGACCCAGTTCTATAGGCAATTTTAATGCTGATTTTCCTAATAGCTGGGTTTTACATGCCGATTCATTACAGTTTTGTGCAAATAAAGCCCAATATTAGTCCGATTTTCCATGTGGAAATACTGGCTAACACAAGGTTAGCAAATTCAAAACTAAAACCATTCAGCAGCGCTTCGACGAGCTCCTTTTGCTTAATGGGATCACCAATACATGCAAGCTTCCTATTATAGTCTTTGACCATCAAAACATAATTTTAAGCACTCTCATCACTCTTTTGAAAACTTTGAAAGATTTTATTTCAAAGATTGAGGAGTCGAAGTGTATAATTGTTTGCAAAGTATCCCAAGCCTCCTTGGCTGAGACACATGCTCCAATCTCTCTTAAGAGTTCATTGGACACATTCAATTTGATGCAATGGAGAGACATCTTGAAGCACTTGAGGCTTCTCCTCATTTCAAAATACGATATCCGTAATGTCTTGTAGCACCAAAATAGATTCCATCCTAACTTTTCAAATAGAATAGTTGGAGGAAGTCAATGTTTCACTTGCCTCCAATAGGTAATATCCTATTGATGCCATGATGAAGCAAAACAAATGAAGATGTACACAAAGCACTAACTTGTGAAATGATTCTACAAATTGATTTTTTGATTTTCAAAAACTAGATTTGAACAAATCAACAATCTAGAAAGGTCTACGAAAGATCTTAATCACAAATCGTAGGATCAATCTTCACCCAAAAAATTTTGTAGACATATTCTTTGTCAATCTACAGGGTTTTCTTTGCTTACTTAGGATTTTGTTTTTTTTGTTTCTTGTTCTGCCTGTCAGAAGAGACTGTGGGCATTTCTTAGTATTTATCTTGCCCAGATCAGGCGAAAACAATTGAGATCCATTTGTAGTGTTTTGTCCTACCTGTCAGAGGACATCCGGATGGGTCACTCTTGAACCGTATCACATGCATTCAAAACCAAACATGTGACCAATGCATTCAACCATGAAATCAGCGTGTAGTCTAGTTGAACAACAATGAAACTAAACTTCTACTTGCTGCAAAAACGAAATGAACAGATCATTACAAATAAACTAATCTAACACATGCATCAATCCACAAACAAGAATCAAGGAACTAAGCAGCATTTGAGAGCCCAAGACTCAAGAAACACACATTTCTTGATTCTTGGAGTGCCAAGAACATCAAGAAAGAGAATGTGAATGGATTTTCAAAAACTAAATCACAAACCCATTCTAAATGATTTACCACTATGCTGATTCCTACATTAAGCCACAAAAACAGAAAATCTAATCCACAACTAGTTCCACAAAATCAAGAAAACTAATCCACCCCAAATCCACAACCACACACAAAAGGATGGAAGGGCAAGATCATTAATGCATCAATCAAGAAAACAAGAATGATCAAGGAGCTCAAGGATGCACCAAACTCGTGGAGGCTATTCTCATTAGGACATGGAGTAGATGCATACACAAAAAGTTTCCTTCTACAAAGGGAAATCCTCTTAAATAAGCAAGAGAGCTCCTTAGGTGGCATCCTAGTGGCAATTCCAAATTACACAAATTACAAGTGGAATTACCTGCTAGAGGTCACCATCAAAAGGTGGCTCACTCTACTTTTCTAAGAGGGGTCTACTTGCATTTATTTCAATTGCCTAGAAATACTAGTTCCTACATGGTCATTCCATCTTTTGAGATGGTTGTTATCTTCAAAATTGGAGAGCTCCCAACAACTTCACAATCCTCTGCATGCTTGAGTGCTTCCAATGTGTCTTTTTTTCTTTTTTGTCATTTACATCTGCCATGGATGGTTTCACTGCTGGCTTTCTGGCACGTACTAGATTTCTGGAAAATCTGCACCCTCCATTTGCTTCTGGGTGTTTTCTCAGCCCTTCGCTCAGTCGAAGTCTCAGTCTTATCGACACTCTTTTTCTTGACGAGAAGAGAAGAATCCTCAATTGGTAGGTTGTACAAACCTTGGCTTAATAGTCTTCAAGGGAACAGACTCATCAGCAAATGGTGTTAGATTTCTTATGCCCAGCCTTAAACAAATCATTCAAGTAATGAGCATCCTGAAAACCAAAGATCGACTACATGTTTCGGACCTTCACATTTTTTCCTTTGAGATTTTTTGTGCTTAAATGTTTTTAAGACATCTTCTTCTTTTTCGCCTTTTTTGCGCCCTCGCGAAAAATGCGACACAGTGGCCAAAATGCCTTGGAATCCATTTTTTTTTTTTGCGACAGCCAAAAACCCCTAGGGTTTTCCGGGTTTGGTCGAGTAGCAATCTCAACCCGTAAGGGCCACCTTCGCCTTTTTCGTGCCTTCACGAAAAATGCGACACAGTGGCCAGAATGCCTTGGAATCCATTTCAGGACCACCTTCATCTTTTTCGTATTTTTTCGCCTTCGCTCTAGAGACACCTTCGGGATTTACATACCTTCAGTCTAAGCGCACCTTCAGGTTTTTCCAATAGTGGCAGACCGACGTCGCCAAACTTATCATCAACCCTAAATATAGTTGTTGTGTTTTCGTTCCTACACACCTACGCTCAAAGCTTCGAGCTTCCGCTATCGGTCATCCCCACATTTTATGACATGGTATCAGAGCGAACATTTCAGTAATCTGCATTTCTACTTCGGATTATCAGTCTTATTTCTATTAAGACGTCTTTCTAGCAAACGTGCAGCCAACATTATTCCGACATTCATTGTTTCTACCAACGATCTCATTCAACCAGAATGGATCCATCATCTAGTTCATCTCTCATTGACAAACTCGATGGAAATAACTACCATCTCTGGAAATTCAAGATGAAGGTTATACTTCTAGCCAAAGAACTATGAGACATCATTGATGGCACAAAGCTCAAACCAGAAGGAGATGCAGCCATCATCACCAAGTGGAAACTAAGAGATGGCAAAGCATTTGCCATGATCACCTTCAACATCAAGGATACTCAGATCAGCCACATACATGTTGCTCAGACTGCTAAGGATGCATGGGACATCCTAGCAACTCTCTATGACGTTAGAAATGTTACTTCCAAGCTTCATCTGAGGATGAAATTCTTCACCCTTAGAATGTCTGATGCAGATAATGTTTTTGAGTCATCTCAACACCTTCAAAACTTATGGAGCAAATGACTGCAACTGGCTCAGTCATAGAAGATTTCGATGCACTCATGACTCTATTATCGAGTCTACCTGAAGCCTACAAAAATTGGGTAATGGCAATTTCTACCCAAGAGCACCTCACTCTATTAAGAGTAATTTCGCTACTCCTACAAGAGGAGATCAGAAGATCAACATTCTCCTTTAGGATCGGATCTTCAAGCTCTATATTTGAAAAATAAAAAGTTTAGATCCAAGAGATCTTCAAAAGCTATATTGACAAGAAGAGCAACATGCAGTCTGGACCAAATTCTGGTTCAGGATCGAATTCAAGCTTTTCATCATTCCAACCAGTGCAAAAACTTTTCTATAGATATTGTAAGAGTACTGGCCACGAAATCAAGGACTATCGAACTTTGAAATACAACAACGAAAAGAAGAAGCAGTTCCAACAACGAGCACATAGTGCTACAACCAGTCACTCAAATCAGCAACAAGAATAAGATGAAGCAGCTTCCATGACCAAAGTCGAAGAACAACAGGATATTGATTCCTGGTATTTAGACTCCGGAGCAACTCAACACATGACTCACCATCACGACTAGTTGAAAGACTATAAGTCATTCATCCACTCTCAAGTTGTACAACTTGGAAACAACTCATGACATTCATGACAGTCAGAGTTGAATTCAAGAGAGGTGAGGTCAAGTTGCTATCCAACGTTCTCCATGTTTCAAATCTGACCAAGAATCTGCTCTCAGTTAGCAAAATCACTGACTCAGGTCGGAGGGTCGAATTCGATACAAAAGGTTGCACAATTCTTGACAAATCTCGAAAGGTTCTAGCCTATAGAAGAAGAAGTGGCTATCTTTACAAACTCAGCCATTGCTACTCTTCTAACAGTCAAGCTCTTCACACAACCACTTTTGAATCAACTGATATGCTGTGGGATTTCAGACTTGGCCATCTAAACTTCAACATTATTTAGCAAATGTCAGCTCAAATTCTAGTACAAGATCTGTCTTTTGTCAGCAAGCCAACTTCTCCATGCGAAAGCTGTATTATTAGCAAGCATACTAGAAGTCCCTTCATTTCAGACTCAGTTCATACATCCAAGGACTTGCTTGACCTTGTATATAGCAACATTTGTGGCCCAATGCAGACTACTTCCACAGGGGGAGCTCTCTATTTTCTAACCTTCATCGACGACTTCTCTCAAAGGATTGCTACCTACTTTATGAAGAACAAATCCAAAGCATTCAAGTTCTTCAAGCAATTCAAGGCATCTGCAGAAAATCAGACCCAGAGAAAGATCAAAGCTCTACGCACAGATGGAGGGGGAGAGTATATCTCCACAGAATTCAAGGAGTTCTACAAGGCCAGTGGAATACATCAACAATATACAACCAGTTACTCATCTCAGTTCAATGGTGTAGCTGAATGGAAGAATTGGACACTCATCAAAAGTGCCAAGAGCATGCTGACCCATGCCTCTCTTCCAAAGAAAATCTGGACAAAAGTTGTTACTATAGCTGCCTATTTGCATAATCGATCCATCACCAAAGCCTCAAATGGCAAGACACTTTATGAGGTGTGGACAGGATCAAAACCATCACTCAAAAATATTTGAATGTTTGTTGGATGCATTGCTTTCGTTCAGATCCCTAAAGATCTAAGAAGAAAGCTAGATGATAAGAGCAGGAAAACAATTTTCATCGGCTATTTCCCAAACCACAAGGCATACAAGCTCTACAATTTGGATACCGAGAAGGCATTCAACTTCCACATGAATTCCCATAGCAAGGCTAGTCCCATCGTGGACAAGTTTGATGGATCCAATGATTGAAAGTTATTCTTTGTGATAATTCGCCCATGATCATTGCTTTGTGAAGGATGTGAACCAAAAGTTCAAAGTTATTGCGGATGGAGTAAGAGAGCCCAATACAAAATTGTACAAGTTGAATGCTACAATTAAGGAGCAACATGGACTTGTATCGTCCATTTCATCGCAAACTGAGTTGTGGCATAAGAGGCTTGGTCACTTGAACTTGGGAAGCCTCAGTTTGATGAGAAAATTGGAGATGGTAACAAGATTGCCTACCATAGAAGATCACTTAAAATCGATGGGCGAATCTTGTGTATATGGGAAGCAGCATCGAGAGAAGTTCAATAAAGAGGGTGTTGTCTAGTAGAAGAAATCACAAAACTTAATTTTGATGACCCATAGCTCATTTCTTGGTTTGGCTCTGATACCATGTTAAAATAATAGCAAATAAACTCCAATGGAATTTAGAAATGAAGGAGAAAGCACCTAATTAAGATCCAATTGAGAGCTTATAGCTAGAACTCAAAACAAACTAGTGATTACTAGCTTATTTCGGCTTGAACTCCACTCTATGGCTCCAAAATCATGCAAAATCCTTCACACGTGTGAGTGTACGACCTGAAAAGACCTGAGTACAATACAATCACCTTCAGATCCAATGATTGATTACAAGAAAGCATATGATCAAACATCACTCAAATTGTAGACAAAAACTAGTCACAAAAGTAGATCTTGAATTTCTCATCAATTTGCTTGGGAAATCCCACATGGATATATACAAAATCAGCTTGGATTTGAGGGTTTAGGTTTACCTCTGATCAATTCATGACCTAAACCTAACATCTAACCTTTTAGGTCATAAGGTCCACCCTAATTGAGGGTCAAGATCTTGGGATCCTTCAACAAGGCATTAGAGGAGTTTTGAGCTCCAAAAAGACCCTTTAAGAGTTCGTGCAAGATGTAGTTTATATTATTAAAATATTATAACACTAATACTTTTGACTTGCCACAACGTTTTAATCGTAGATTAGAAGTATGTCATCTAAGATATCATTGGAAAGCTCTTGTTGAGCGCTTTTTAATGCACTAAACTCCGCTAAATTCGAAATTACCACTAAAAAGTTATGCCATTTTTAGTGTGGAATCAAAATGTGGACTCAAAAAGTTACGTTACGTAGATTTCAAATTTGAGTGTTTTGATTGGTCCATGTGTAAGAAAAAATTGAGAAAAAATATAAAAAAGAATCTTTACAAAGGGTCTTTTTTGGATTTAGAACTCCTCTAATGTAAAAATTGCTATTTTAGCTACTACAAAATCTCTAGCTTATCTTGTACATTTTGGCCTCATTCCAAAAGTGCCTCAACAATGTTAGGCTTAGAATAATCATAATTACAAAGATCCTAACCTAGTTGGCACGTGTGATATTCCACATCATGGCCAAATTACATTTTCCAAGTGAAAATTACAAAATTAGCTTGTGCAATTTAACAAGTAAATAGAAAGATGTGGATAAAACATTGAACCTCACATTATGAACTCTGAAAGTGGCTTAATGTAAAAAAAAACATTCATGTTATAAAATTTGATAGTAACCTTACCTATTTATTTTTTGTCATATTAGGAGATCTAAAATTGGCAAGAATAAATTCACAAGAACATTTGTGCTCATAAAAGAAATTTGAAAAGAAAGATTATGATCCATGAAGCTCGTAAAAATTTCAACAACAATAAGGGATTTTCCTCAACATCCAACTTTTTAAGTACCTTTAACGACTGTTTTTATTCCTCAGCATAACAACCTCACAATAACTTTACGATTGTTTTATTGGGTGCAATGTTCAATAAAAAAATTGTTTCTCGATATGTAAAGGTACATTAGGATAGATAGATACACACATACACATATTTGAGAAAGAAATGCACCTTACATAATGCTTAATTTGACATAGCAAAAAACTACACTACTGATTCAAAATATAAACGAGTCCAAACCATACCTATGTCAAATTAGTTCCAAGCAAATCCTATACCAAGTGAATCCAGCCATGTAAAATATATTGACCAATAGGCTGAACTAATAACCATTCTTCATGTTTTACAACAGCCTTGCCACAAGTGAACAATAGTTGAAACTAGTGTAAAACGTCATTTAAAAGGCTTCCCCAAACGTAAAGGATTCTTGAAATTTTACATTATAGATGAAAATATTTGTATGGCCCAAAGATTTTGACTTTTTATGAGAGTTATTGTGCTGGCCCACAGATTTTGACTTTTTGTGAGAGTTATTGTGCTGCCCCAAATTCTTTATGAACATTTTAAAATAACTCACACAAAGCTAAAATCATAATTTCCAAAGAAATGAACTTTTGTGCATGATTTAATGCACCTCAAACATAGAAAAATGAACTTCTTTCCATGATTTAATCCACTTCAAACACACACGGTAAAATGACAACAAGAATTCTTAGGAGAAAGTTCTTTTTTCAGTCTTTGTGAAGTCTCTCGTCACACATTCTTCTTTTAAAGTGATTTGAGTGGAAGTTCAACACGTAAAAATTATCTCACAAGGATAATCTGCATGGTCGATGCTGAGTTCCATGATTCTGGCTTTTATAAAGCATGACTACCGATCCATTGAGAATTATTTATTTAAAATATAGTAGCCTGGATCAGTTGAAGTCAAAAGATATCTCTAATTATTTGTACTGATAAAAATATGGGAGCAAATGAGGACAAAAAGTACCTTGCAAGCTGATACTTACTAGGGAAACATGACTTGTTGTGGCAGGGCTTTGGTGGACGGCCACTGTGGTGACCACTGATCACCCTCTTATGTATAATTCTATGTTTCATCAGATTATATGTGTTAAAATCATTAAAATGCAGTCTTTGTAACTCACACTCCTCTCAGGTCTTGCCTGTACACAAGCAATGGCTTTCTCTTCAATTCTCTGGTCAAATATCTTTGCTTTGTCCAATCCCAGGTGGGTTTCTACATAGCCTCCTAACAGACTCCTATAGGAGTTCGCCAGCTTTCTGCCATACTCTATCACACTACCTATCTCATCTTTCTGTGCTCCCAAAATGGGAATATCCAGCAACTCCAGGTGCTCCAGTTTCAGATCAGGGCATTCCCTTACCACCTCCAGTACCTCCTCTATTGTTCTGTAATACAAATGAAGGTTGAAAGAATCTCGTGATTCGGGCTGGATAACCCCCTGCCATCGATACCAACATTCAGATGTCAATGTAAAGTGTGAGACATTTTTGTTTTGGCGAATTTAGACCTAGAACTGGGTACATGAGCATAGAAATAATGTCTTTGATGTCCAGGCACACCAATTCAACTAGGATCATTTGGAAACTAAAGCTCTTTGCCTTCAAGTGTCAACAGAAAAATTTAGCAGCCAAAAAGATAGACACCTATTATACCAACAAAGAAGAGCATATCGAGGATGATCATACCTCTGCAACGAGATCATTCCAGGTACTAGAAAATATTTCAAACGCTTCTGCTTGATGACGGTATTGCTTTGTTGAATCAGGGTTTGAACGCCCCTGCATGACCACAAAGAGGAGTCCACCAGGCAGCAGCTCTGCGCTTCTTGCGTTCAAAAAGTCTCGCAGATCATTTTTGGCAACTTTGGCATAAGCTTCTGCAGCTTTTGGGTTTCCACCATGTATCCAGACATGCCCACCATTCCATGCTAAACAATCTCTTTGTTGCACCTCATCTGGAATCTGCCCATTTTGTCCAATAAGCCAGGCAACAAAATCAATAATAGACTAGTTGAGATAGGTAAATAGATAGAGTTAACAGTGGTAAAAGTTTGAAAGTAAAACTCATGGTATTCTGCTTACTTTTGAGATCCAATGCAAGCACAAAGAAGAAAAGGCCACATGAAGAGATGCCTTTGGAAACAAACGACCGTAAAACGATCCCGGAACCCCTGCGAAAAAGTAGCCTCTCCCGATACGATCTGGATTCGTCAAAAGATTGAACAAGGTGTTGAAGTCGTTAGAGGGAAGATCTGAGAAGAACACCTGAAATTCAAGCTCCAAATCTGTAAAAGATTCTTTAAACTTGTGCTTGAGGGTGTGGAGCACAAATTCCATATTGTTGACGGTGTTCATCCCGGAAGAGCAGCCCAAATCCGCAACTCGAACGATCCCTCGTTCAGGAGGGCTTAGTAGTTTATGCAATAACATGTTCTGTAGCAGAGGATAGATGGACTTAACGGCGTTTCCCTGGTTTGATGAGTTGGCTGCATAGCTAGCATCGCCCAATCCTCCTGCAGGCGCGATGGGTAATACCATTCTATGATTTTCCTGCTGTTGCTGTTGATTTGTTGGAGCAGCAGCAGCAGCAGCAGCAGCATCCTCGTGAGGTTGCGATTCATGAGCCTTACTGTTTGTGGTATGATGATCAGTGGGATTAAAGCGAGAATCCACCATGTTTACGATGTTCAATGAGACACAACCGGCAATAACAATAACCAACACCAACACATGAGAGAGGATTCAAAGGCATTCACAACACAATACTTGTCTCACTACCACTCATCCACCATGATGGAGAGGAGAGAGAACAAAGGAGGAGTTTTGTATTTTATTTCTTTTTTCTTTTTTATGCACTAAGTATTGATGTTAATTAAAAGCTCTGATGCCAACTGATTAAAATTATGCAAATTTCAATTTATGTTAATGTGTTATTGTCAAAGATTCGCAAATGGTAGATGAGGCCAACATTGAAAATTTTCAACTTCCTAGTTCAATGTGATATTGTGGAAGTTTGTGTACATGGTAATGTAAAATGTTAGCCACGAGCGAGATTGTCCCACAAAGTCGTTATAACTAGCATTCATTTGATATTTTTTTTGCCATGTCTTTGCCACTTGTGATAATATTTACACAAACTCTTTTGGAGATTTGTCACAGGCAGAAATTTTTTTGCCAAATTTTAGATTTTCAAACTTAATGAAATTTTTGTCAATGAATATATCTATAAACTATGATGCTTGTATATATTTATATTTAAATTCAATTGGTGTTTGATATTTTCAAAATGTTTACATAACATCAATGCAGGTATATATTTTTACAAACTTGGTGATATTTGTGATGTGATTTTCAATATTGCAATCATCTACTAGTTATAAAAATGTCATTTCCTCACTAAGTGTGAATAAAACTGAAAGAAAGTTTTAAAACATTAATTAGTATCAAATGATATTTTAACTCTATTGTCAATGTTTTGATAAGCAAAAAATAATATACCACTGGCATACATTTGAACGCCTTAGATGTAAATTGCTCTTGATACTCTAGTGAGGCTGTTCTTAAGCCTATGCAGAGGCATGCTAAACTAGTTGGAGGCTAGAAGATGATAAATGACATTACAGAAATCAAAGAGATATTATGCTCCAATCAACCACCTCACCCCTCTATCAAACTCCCATGATCATCAATATCAAACCCCTCTAAAACTCCCATATCAACCCCCCTTTATACCCCTTGATAGGCATCATATCCCCTCCCCGATCGGCCTGCCTAAACCCTTGTAGCCCTCCCCCCCCGCCCCCTTCTTTCTTGATTCTATGTGTCTCACAATATTCTTTGAACTTTGTAGAGTTATACTCACCTCTCCTATTTGTCCTTAAGCACTTGATCTATGTGTTGAATTGATTTTCCATTGCATTTTTTATCTTGACAAAGACATCAAAGATTTGATCTTTACTCGTTAGAAGATAAACCCAAGCATATCTTCTAAAGTCATCAATGAGAGTAACAAACATATTTTTGCCTTTGTTGCTTTATTTGCTAGCAAAATGAACATATGAATGTATGAGTTGAAGAGGCATGCTAGATCTTGAGCATCTGATTTCTTGCTTATGAAATAAATTCAAATGCATCTGCTATAATCATCAATAAAGGTAATAAAGTAAATATCTGCCAGTAAGAAATCTAGTCTGCATAGGTCCACATAGATCACTGTGGACAAGATCTAGGATGCCACTGGCTCTCCTTGCTCCACTTTTGGGAAACCTCTCTCTGCGTTGTTTTCCCAAAATGCAACCTTCACAGAATTTTTTCTTCAAAAAGAAATATCAGACAATCCTAGATTACCTCTTTTGAGAATTTGTAAACTTTGAGCACTAATATGACCAAATCGTTGATGCCAAAGATCACTTCGACTCTTACCATAGCTTGAGCAAAAGATCTCGCATTCAATTTGTAGAGTCGATTCCTGTTGACTCTAGCTCCTATAGCAATCACTTTGTAGTGATTCTTGATGTCTTTGACTAGACATTTGTCACTTGCAAACTCAACCTTGAGTTGTTGATTAGCCATCGTCCCAACATATAGTAGATTGTTAGCTAAGCCAGGTACATATTGCACATTGCTTATCCGCTTTATCATTCTGCTGGCTAACTTCATTGGCACCACTCCAAATCCTTTAACAGATAACAATTGGCCATCAACTTGTCCAACTTCATCTCCATTGTGGATTTCCTTGAGTTATGAAAACCATGCCTTCCTCAAAGTCATGTGCTTGGACGCTCCACTATCGATGTACAAGGTATCCTTGGCTTCATCTCGTCATAAATGTTGTAATGAACAAGTTTGAACTCTCATCTGTATCATCTTCATATTGATCATCATCGTATTGATGTTGATCAGCATAGTTGTCTTCATAATGGTCATCATCAAATTGATGTTGATCAGCATAATTGCCCGCTTGCCATTTGCCTTTTTCTTTGTGCTATCTCCTGTTTCTTTGAAACATTCATGCTCCCAATGGCCAGGTTTGTTGCAGTACCCACAATTTTCAGGTTTATTTTGTCTGAAATAGCCCATGTCCTTGACCTTGACCTTCATTCCAATTTCCTCGATTCGGACTATCATTGACTTGCTCATGAAATTGTTGAAATGATCCCCAGCTTGAGTTTTCTCCTCTCAATTGATAACTTCCATGACCAAATCTTCCACCTCATCCTCTAATTGCAATAGCTTGATCATAGCCCCTATTACGATGATTCAAGTTCTCTTGACGTTTCTTCCTACAAAAGAAATCCATCTAGTTCCTCATATGTTGGAAGGTTCCTCTCTTGTGGCTATACTCAAAGTGCCCCAGCCTCCGTTATGGTCAAAATGACATTTTTTCATCTAGGACCAAGTCTATGAGAGTTCATATGAAGTTTTGATGAAGTTGTAAAAGAAAAAGTGACTTTTTTTCTATCAAGAACCCTCGAAAAACATCAATAACTCTCGCACCATTGGAAAGAACCTTCTCCAGTTTGACACAGTGTTCCTAGCAGATTGCAAAAATTGGGTTTTTGACTGTAAAACAATACAAAGAACTCTCGCAAGACCAACTTTCACCAGATTAATCTTTACAACTATCATCAGTAGGTATATTTGCATCAGATCCATCTACAATGAAAGTTTCAGGCCAATCTGAAACAACATCACAAAGATATTTGGAAAAACCTAAGAAAAGAGCTAAAATCACACTATTAGCCAACTGAAACTGATCAGATCCTACCAGATCTAGGTTCAAGTCACAACATTCACCTTGCTAGTTGGGTAAGCCTTAGTAAGCTTTTGTATTTTGTCATTTTAGTTAATTTCATTTCAAGCACTAGTTGGGTAAGCCTTAGTGCTTCATCATTGTTTTATTTTCGCACTCCGTCTAAAGCTTGGTAAAAAACTTAGAAAGCGGACGATCCTCTCTATACTACACCACATCGTGAGTAGATCTAGCCAAACATTGACAAACACAAATCTACTTGCAACATTGGCGTTGTTGCCACTTTTTAAGTATTTTTTTTTTACCTAGCTTCTTCTCATTTTTTTGTGTATTTTTTGCTTCTATATTGTATGTTTGCTTGTGTGCTTGTCTCCTATCTACCAACAAACAGCACGCGTCGTCTCTCTAGGTCCTACACGAGCTATGGAGCCACTTCTTCAACTGAGGGGAAGCAACAAAAGAGTCAACTTGGGCATTTTCTTCAAAATAAATGACCCAAGTGACCTTTTTCACAACCAAAAAGGTATATCAGAATTTGTCAGCCTGTCTGTAGCCCTAATAGACCCTGATCTTTCATTTTATCACCTCCACGAATTCTGACCACAATCAGATTTTGAGAAAACAGCCTGATATATTGTCAAAGTCCCTTATTTCTCACCCAAATCTTTGTCCTAGGATTCGTCAGCTTCACTGAGGATAAATCTCATCAAGATCAGTCCTCCAACAGCTCCGCAAATTCTATGTCAGAAATTTTGCTCGTTTACTGTCAGAAAATCACATTTTTTTTTCATATTCCCTATCTGCCAGTCAAACCTCTCTGTTAGAATTCACCATCTAGCCTAAGAATTCATTTTCAAAGAGCACGATTTCCCTATTCTACCCGCAAATTCTAAAACTCAATTTTCTCCAAGAAAATCTTAAAAAATCACTATTCTAACATTCAGAACTCTTTGTCAAAATTTGCGAGTATTACAGTTTGAATTATCTGCCTCTGGCGGTGCCATAGAGTACCATGGAAACAGGCGAAGCTTTTCAGTTTCAGAGGTATCTCCATAAAAACGACATGCATTATCAAAGTCTTGGAGTGGTACTTGGAATCTCGAAGCTCCTGATCTTGCTTCTTGGACCACCCTCAAGGACGCTCTCATCAAGCGTTTCAAACCATCCAAACTGACTCAGAGCCTGTTCATTCAAATTACTCATATCAAGATGCGTCGCGAAGAGTCTGTCCAAAACTACATTGAGCGTTTTAAACGTCTCAAAGTAGAATGTGTTGATGAAAATATCGCCGAACGAAATGGCCATAAAAACTATTCTTAGTTGATTGCCCTAAAAACATCCGCCTTGAACTCAAACCAGTTGACCCTTTATTGATCAACTTAAATATGCGTTGACCGATGTTATCCGTGACGAAGATGAAGGTTCCGATGATGACTTTGACCATCCTGAAAACGAAATCTAAAGATCGAGACTGGTCCTAATCATCCGAAGTACTGATAATATTGCTCAATCTTCTGAACTTCTACATCAAATGGAAACCTGGCAAAAAGCTCGTAATTGAGCTCTTGTCTAGATTCAAAGTGCGTTATATAGCTCTGGATCCAACTTGATCCATCCATCGATGTGCAATCTCACATGCATGTAGGTCATGTTGGATCTTTTCAAGATACTCAAATGTGCATTTTTAACATGGTATCAAAGCCAACTAATACATGCTTGAAGTTAGATCATAATGAAAACAAGTTTTGATGTGATAAATCTAGGTTGAGAGTGCGCTTGGATCTCAATTGTCATTTAGCCATCAAGTTGACCCCAAGATAGCTAGAATTGAGTTATTTCTTGGATAAATATCCATTTTGCATGGAATTGGATTTCGATCCTTTGACAGCTCAGTTATTGTCCATGTTTGGTTCTCCATCAGAGAATCGAATTCGATGTCCATCGCTGCTTTCCACTGGTTAGCATCAGGAGTAGACATTGGATGTTTGGTTCCTACACAAAGTAGCAGGCAGGCGATCATCCATAAAATCTGGAGGAGATTGTCTGGACCCCGTTCGACCTTCTTGGGGTTGAACTTCGGTCCTCTAATGTGGGTTGACTCGTCGAGGTTCTGACTCATTGTCTGAGTCAGTGTCGATATTCTGCAGTTGAATCCCTGGATCAGAATTGTCATTTGCTTGATCCTTGGGTCGGATTTATCAGCAGCTTTTTCTTTGTGGTCGACGAACTGTCTTCCACCAAAATGGCATCTCTACTGGTGCAATGCCTTCTCGGTATCCAAATTGTAGAGCGTGTATGCCTTGTGGTTGGGGAATAGCCGATGAAAAATTGTTTCCTGCTCTTATCATCTAGCTTTCTTCTTAGATCTTTAGGGATCTGAACGAAAGCAATGCATCCAACAAACATTCAAATATTTCTGAGTGATGGTTTTGATCCTGTCCACACCTCATAAAGTGTCTTGCCATTTGAGGCTTTGGTGATGATCGATTATGCAAATAGGAAGCTGTAGTAACAACTTTTGTCCAGATTTTCTTTGGAAGAGAGGCATGGGTCAGCATGCTCTTGGCACTTTTGATGAGTGTCCAATTCTTCCATTCAGCTACACCAGTGAACTGAGATGAGTAAATGGTTGTATATTGTTGATGTATTCCACTGGCCTTGTAGAACTCCTTGAATTCTGTGGAGATATACTCTCCCCCTCCATCTGTGCGTTGAGCTTTGATCTTTCTCTGGGTCTGATTTTCTGCAGATGCCTGAATTGCTTGAAGAACTTGAATGCTTTGATTTGTTCTTCATAAAGTAGGTAGCAATCCTTTGAGAGAAGTCGTCGATGAAGGTTAGAAAATAGAGAGCTCCCCCCTGTGGAAGTAGCTGCATTGGGCCACAAATGTGCTATATACAAGGTCAAGCAAGTCCTTGGATGTATGAACTGAGTCTGAATGAAGGGACTTCTAGTATGCTTGCTAATAATACAGCTTTCGCATGGAGAAGTTGGCTTGCTGACAAAAGACAGATCTTGTACTAGAATTTGAGCTGACATTTGCTAAATAATGTTGAAGTTTAGATGGCAAGTCTGAAATCCCACAGCAAATTAGTTGATTCAAAAGTGGTTGTGTGAAGAGCTTGACTGTTAGCAAGAGTAGCAATGGCAGGAGTTTGTAAAGATAGCCACTTCTTCTTCTATAGGCTAGAAACCTTTCGAGATTTGTCAAGAATTGTGCATACCTTTTGTATCGAATTCGACCTCCGACCTGAGTCAGTGATTATGCTAACTTAGAGCAGATTCTTGGTCAGATTTGAAACATGGAGAACGTTGGATAGCAACTTGACCTCAACCTATCTTGAATTTAACTCTGATTGTCATGAATGTCATGAGTTGTTTTCAAGTTGTACAACTTGAGAGTGGATGAATGACTTATAGTCTTTCAACTAGTCGTGATGGTGAGTCATGTGTTGAGTTGCTCCGGAGTCTAAATACCAGGAATCAATATCCTGTTGTTCTTCGACTTGGTCATGGAAGCTGCTTCATCTTCTTCTTGTTGCTGATTTGAGTGACTGGTTGTTGCACTATGTGCACGTTGTTGGAACTGCTTCTTCTTTTCGTCGTTGTATTTCAAAGTTCGATAGTCCTTGATTTCGTGGCCAGTACTCTTACAATATCTACAGAAAAGTTTTTGCACTGGTTGGAATGATGAAAAGCTTGAATTCGGATCCTGAACCAGAATTTGGTCCAGACTGCATGTTGCTCTTCTTGTCAATATAGCTTGATTTTGAAGATCTCTTGGATCTAAACTTTTGATTTTTCAAATATAGAGCTTGAGGATCCGATCCTAAAGGAGAATGCTGATCTTCTGACTCCTCTTTGTAGGAGTAGCGAAATTTACTCTTAATAGAGTGAGGGTGCTCTTGGGTAGAAATTGCCATTACCCAATTTTTGTAG
>MU836476.1:0-28233 GCA_029204225.1 Diphasiastrum complanatum | reverse complement strand
CTATTCCAAATCTACATGCAAATGCTGAAAATTTGATATGCAATCTATAAGCCACCACTTAGGCTGAACCAATGATTCAAAAATCGGCCAAATCCAATATGTGAATTCAAAAATCAGAATTGAACAAGTATATTGACCTATTTAGTGTTTTGATCTACAAAAGATCCAATCTACAAAAGCAAAAAATCCGATTTTGGTGTGTAGAATCCTCTCTAGCATGCTCTAGAC
Source organism: Diphasiastrum complanatum (assembly GCA_029204225.1). Classification (NCBI taxonomy): domain Eukaryota; kingdom Viridiplantae; phylum Streptophyta; class Lycopodiopsida; order Lycopodiales; family Lycopodiaceae; genus Diphasiastrum; species Diphasiastrum complanatum. The sequence continues at coordinate 28,005 of MU836476.1, read as the reverse complement.
TTGATATCTTCACCAAATCATTGATAGATATGATTTCCTCCTTCATAACCTGAAACACAAGCTCTGATACCATGTGAAAGATTTCAGATCCTTAAGATCCAATCTACTTGAATGATCTTTGGCTAGAAAGAGAAATACACTACCAATTTCACCAATGTAGAAAAATCAGCATCTACACACAATTTGAGATGCAAACACTAATAGAACTTGATCAAACTTGAATGAAATGATTATGTACTGTTGCTGTCCGTACAAAACCAGCAAGCTACTGTATTTCACACGTGTGGATCCAAAATAGCAAATATAGATCATTCTACACATAGAATTGCAAGCAATCACAAGATAGTGCACCAATGGATAGTAGAACCCAAGAGAACCATGTATAAGCATGAAATGAGATAGAGAAGAGAGAAGATGACTCTCTCCACGAGTTACATCCTTTTGTAGCAGGTCCAAACCCTATTTGGCCACTTGGCTTTCCCACCAAAATGCTACCCTACCAATTTTGGGTCTAGATTCAATGTACCCAACTTATTAAAATTGAATCTACTCAAACTCGCATTCTATCTTTCCCACACTTTCAAAAAGTGTTTATTCAAATGAAATTCAGACTAATGAACTTTGAAAAGTCAACCTCTAAGTCTAAAACAAGTTTTGGCCTCAATATGCCAAATATGAAAATATTGCAAAATGTGATGAAACTAGTTGAATCTTTCACACAAATAGATTTGGCTAGCTTGTCTCTCAGATTCCATTCCATCATGAGGGATGTAAAAATTATATTAACCCCGGAACCTCCATCGAGTACTGCTAAAACTTCACGGGATTGATGATGGGTAGCTGGTTTTGATGTTGCCTCGTTCACTGAGTGGATTGGTTAGATGTAAGGGCATTTCAGGCAACTCATCAATTGTGGTGGTGGTATTGGATTGGATCTATTGTTTCCACTGGCCAGCATGCTTCCAGAGGACATGGAAGGGAAGAGTGACATTGGCTTGTAGTAAATCTCCCCAAACTTCGGTACTTTCAAGGGTTTTGCTTTCAAAGGGCTTGTGAGGTACTTTATGGGAAGAGGAAGATTGTTGGTCGGCATTACGGATTTGTTGGCGATACTCATGATGCAGCTGAATTTCTTCAGATGGGTGGGGATAAACTATCGGGGTTGAATCATCACTTGGAGGAACAGCCTGCGATTGAGTTTTGTTGGGTGCAAGTGTAGGGGCTTGGCGTTGGATTTGTGCCCGAGTCAAGACCCAAGCAGGATGAGTTTCAACTGGTAAAGTTTCTACTTGCACTGAACAAACTGGAGTAGCAGGTTTGGATCGGGATGGGCAGTCCTTTACGTGATGTTCAATACCACAATTTTCACAACCTGGAGGGAAACAGAGTTTATCTGGGCAGTGAATTAGGATGTTTACCTGCATAGATAAAGCATCCTCTTATTGCAGGTAGTTGGTGTGCGACAAAGACAGCTTGATCTGGATTATAACCTTGGGCATTGGGATCCAGTGGTTGAGCATTAGAATCATAGGTATAATAAACAACTGTTTCATTAGAGTACTGCGATTGAGTATTGTCTTCCACATAGTAGGTAGCCGGATTGATGGTACTTGGATCAAGATAATGGACAGCGTTTGTGGGGCAGGTTGGTTAACAACAAACTGTTGACGTGGGGATGGATATTGATTTGGTGCAGATGGTCGTGGTTGGTAAACCCCTGGTCGTGGCGCAGGTTGTTGTGGCAGGTAGGGGCGGTAAGCTCGATAAACGGTGGGTCTGGTGGCTGTTGGAAAATGATTTTGCAGTTGAGGGCATTCATTAGCAATGTGATGCTGTGAGCAGATTGGACACCAGACATTTTCTCTTGCTGGAAAGGATTTCTCAGCAATTTTTTCATGGCGTTTGGAAATCGACAGTGAGTTTATCCATATGTGATTGTTGAGCTTTTTGTTAGGTTTCCATTTGATGTAGAAGTCCAGAAGATTGAGCAATATTATCAGACTTAGGATGATCCGGATTCTTAGATTTCTTTTCACGATGGTCAAAGTCATCATCGGAACCTTCGTCTTCTTCACGGATAGTATCGGTCATCATCTTTAAGCTGATCATAAAGGTCAACTGGTTTGAATTCACGGCGGATGTTTTTAGGCAATCCAACTAAAAATAGTTTTATGGCTATGCGTTCAGTGATATTTTCATCAACACATTCTACTTTGAGACGTTTAAAACGCTCAATGTAGTTTTGAACAGACTCCTCGCGACGCATCTTGATATGAGCAATTTGAATGAACGGGCTCTGAGTCAGTTTGGAGGGTTTAAAACGCTTGATGAGAGCGTCCTTGGGGGTGGTCCCAAGAAGCAAGATTAGGAGTTTCAAGATTCAAGTACCACTCCTTGGCAGTGCCATAGAGTACCATGAAAAATAGGTGAAGCTTTTCAGTTTCAGAGGTATCTCCATAAAAACGGCATGCATTATCAAAGTCTTGGAGAAATCGGACTGGGTCAGATTCGCCATCGTACTTTGGTGCATCGATACATGGAATTCTTCGTTCCATTCGTGGAGGAGTCGGATTAGAAGATTCAACATAGTCACGAGACATGATGCAGAATACAGAGGGGCAGGGCAGGATTGTACTTAACAAAAAGAGCAGTTTGTTTGCAGAATGGATAGTGTAGGACAAAAACTGGTCTTTCTGATTGTTTTAGAATTCGCGGACAGGTTGAGAAATCGTGGAGAGGCAGATAAATCTAACTGTAATATTCGCGATTTCTGAACAAGTATTCTGAATGTCAAAATAGTGATTTTTTTAGATTTTTTGAAAAAATTTGGCGATTCAGAATTAGCGGATAGTACAAAAAAATCATGCTCTATGAGGGCGAATTCTTAGGCTTGATGGTGAATTCTAACAGAGAGGTTTGACTGGCAGATAAGGAATATAGAAAAAGATGTGATGTTCTGTCAGTAAACGGGTAAAATCTGTGAGATAGAATTCGCGGAGCTGCTGAAGGACTGATCTTATTAAGATCTAGCCTCAGTGAAGTCGGCGAATTCTAAGACAAAAATTTGATGAGAAATAAGAGATTTTGACAGTATAACAAGCTGTTTTCTCAAAATCCGACTGTGATCCAAATTCGTGTAGGTGATAAAATGAAAGATCAAGGTCTGTTAGGGCTGCAGACATACTGACGAATTTTGATATACCTGTTTGGTTGTGAAAAAGGTCACTTGGGTCACTTCTTTTGAAGAAAATGCCCAAGTTGACTCTTTTGTTGCTTCCCCTGCTCCGTAGCTCGTGTAGGACCTGGAGAGACGACGCGTGCTATTTGTTGGTAGATAAAGATAAGCACACAAGCAAACATACAACACGGAAGCAAGAAATAAAAGAAAAAAAAAAAAGGAGAAGAAGCTAGGTAGAAAAATACTTAAAAAGTGGCAACGGCGCCAATGTTGGAAGTATTTCTAGTGAGTGCGGTGGCTAGATCTACTTACGGGTGTAGTATAGGGATGTAGAGATTCGTCCACTTTTTAAGTTTCTACAATAAGCTTCAACAGAAATATGGACAGGAATGAGAGCACTAAGGCTTACCCAACTAGTGCCCGAAACGAAAATAAACTAATTAGTAACAACAATAAAAATCCTTGCTAAGGCTTACCCAACTAGCAAGGTGACTAGACTAATCTTAGATTAACACCTGAAGGGTAATAGAATGAGATTGCGGCTGATACTAAACAAATAAGCAATAATGAACATGCCACAATAAAACCGATGAAAAGGAGGCAAGAGGAGGCCCGAGCACCTTCCCTCAAGCTATGCACTTTTCCAAGGGGAACACAAATGAAATAGAATGATAATTCTCCAAAATAGAGAGCAAGATAGCTTAATCTCAAAGTGTTATTTACAATGCAAATACCTCTCCTTTTATGGCAAGGAGGTTCTTTCATAAGTGTCTACTAACTTATGGGACTAATCTGTTTCTAGCCTTTCTAGAACTTCTAACTTAGGATTTAGAACTTCAATTTTCTTAACTTAGGACAACCTAAGATAAAATATTTTTAATCTTAAGTTTCCTAAGTCTAAGTTCTAAATCTAAGTTTAAGCTATTTTATTATTATTTAAGCTTCTACTCATGGAATTACAAAACACATGTCATGGCTTGAAGTTTATTGATAGATACTCATACGTGGTCTTACAAAACACATGCCACGGAGTTTTATTATTTTTTTATTTTCTATGTGTTAGCACAGTTGCTAACAAACTTCTCTGAAAAAAACATGTTCCATTTGATTCAGTAGTTAAGACATTTCCAAATGCAACCACTTCTTTCCAAAAAAATAAAAAAACTAGAACATTTTCTCTTGAGCAGTCCATATTACAGTAGTGACCCTAAAAAAAATATAAATACACTTTATGTTAGGATTTGCAATGCTCTTGAAAGTATAATTAGCAAAATTATAAAACTATAATAAAAGTATAATTAGCAAAATTATGAGACTACAATAACAAAATTATGAAACCTTAGCCCTTAGCTCTTGGCCATTAGCCAGTGGTCCTTAGCTCGTAGCCCTTAGCCCATAGTCGTTGGCCGTTGGCACTTGGCCCTTGCCCCTAGGTCCTTAACCCTCGGTCCTTAGCCTTAACACTTCGCCCTTAACTTTTAGTCCTTGGCCCTTGCTCTTGGTCCTTAACCCTCAGCCCTTAGCCTTAGCACTTCGCTCTTAACTTTTAGCCCTAGGCCCTTAGCCTTAGCACTTGGCCATTAACCATTAGACCTTGGCCCTCGGTCTTTACCCCTTAACGCTTAGTCATTTGGCCCTTAAACCCAGTCCTTGGTCCTTAGCCCTTAGCCCTTAGTCCTTCACTTTTTTGTATGTTTTGTGTTTTTTTCTTGTCGTTTTTTGTATTTATTTAAGGTTTTTAACTAGTTTACAATTCAATTTTTAATTTTTTATGTTTTTTATTAATATTTAACTTTTTTTTAAGTGTTTTACATCTACGTTTTAGTATATATATATATATTTATCTATTAAATTTTATGTCTCATTTTTGAGTTTTTTTTTAATTAAGGTCAAATCCTTTTAGGCTTTCTAGATTTTTATGTAGGGTTTTTAATTTTCTTAAAAGTTTTAAGTTTGTTTACGGTTTGTTTAAAATTTAGTCCTATTTTTAATAATACTCCTTTTTTTCTGATTTTTTAAAGTTTTTTTTTTATTTACAATTTTTTAAGAGTACTCATCTTTTTTCTTTTTCTTTTTTAATTTTTTAATTTTTTTACATTTTTTAACTATTTTTGGAGTTTCTTTTTGTTGTTATTTTTTTTAATTTTTATATTTTTTGGTACAATGTTTTGATTTCTTTTGAAATTTTTACACTATTTGATTTTTTAAATTTGTTTTTTTTAAGATTTTTACTTAAAATTATTGTTGTTTTTTTGGGATTTTTTGACACCATTTTGATTTTTTAAGAAAATTTCATGGTTTTTTTTTTGGATTTTTGACATAAATTTATTGTTTTGATTTATTTTGGTTTTTTTGACACTGTCTTGATTTTTTTGTGCTTATTTTTTATTTTTTGGAGATTTTTTATATAAAATTTTTGTTTTGATTTTTTTTGGGATTTTTTGAGACTTTTAGTGTTTTAAGTTTTTTCAATTATTTATGTTTATTTTTAGTTATTTTTTGGGATTTTTTACATATAAATATTGTTTTGATTTTTTTTGGGATTTTTTGACACTATTTGATTTTTTAAAGATTTTTTCAATTTTTTATGTTGATTTTTTTTTTTTTTTGGGATTTTTACATAGAATTATTGTTTTGATTTTTTTGGGATTTTTTGACACTATTTTGATGTTTTAAGATTCTTTCATTTTTTTTATGCTTAGTTTTTGTTTCTTTTGGTTATTTTTACATAAAATTATTATTTTTTTTTAGGATTTTTTGACACACTTGATTTTTTTGAAACTATTCATGTTTTTTTTCGACACTATTCATGTTTTTTTTCCTACTTTTGTATTATCAAGTTCATGGAAAAGAGGAGAAAGGAGAGCACAAGAAGCACCAAATAATCCCATAGGCATTTGGTGCAACATCAATACTTTCAAGCTGCAAGTCTCTTTATATGCGTTGCTTATTTTGCTCTGTTCACATTTTTCGATTATAGTATTTGTTTCTCAAGCAAAAGAAGAATGTTGACCAAACTACGTTTCAAAGTTTACAAAGCAACTTGCAAAATAGTCTAAAAAATATTACTTTAAGTGTATAAGCCTGGTGGATAACCCCTCGGATGTAGTCATGAGTGCCTCTGGGTAAGTTCGAAATGTCCATCTCCATAGCTCCAAGAAAGATCCATGTCTGTTGTCCATACTATGATAGCTTAGCCCCATGGGAGGCTAGAGTCCGCGAGAGGTGAGGGCTGCGACAATGTAACGATGCTACTGAGAGTCATGTATCTCCTGAACTCGCTGGATATGTAGAAGAATATAGAAGATATAGTGCAATAGCAATGGGGGGGTAGGAAAGCCCAATTCACATATTCTGTGAATTTATCAAGTGCTTCAGATTTATTCTGAATAAAATACACTCTGGCAAATTTACTATAGTCATCAATGAAGGTTATATAATACTTTAAACCTCCTACTGAGATCACATTGAATGGTCCACAGATGTCAGAATGCACTAACTCCAGAATCTTAGTCGTTCTATAGGAGTCTTTGATAAATGGAGTGCGTGACATCTTGCCCTTCAAACATGCATCACAGGTGGTCGAACTGGTTGCATTCGAGATGCTGACCCCTGTTATCGCTCCATGATGGCTTGCTTGGTAAAGTGCCATTGAGTTCATGTGGCAGAGTCTCTTGTGCCACATACTGTCTGGATGGTCATCATGAGTCTGATGCACCTGATCTACAGGTAGGCGTACCTTCAGATGGTATAGATTTTCTTTCCTTCTGCCTTGAGCGATCAAAGTACTGGTACTGGCATCAACCACGTTGCATGCTTCATCAGAAAACGTTACACGCATCTCTGCATCTGTTATTCTTGCTACAGAAAGCAAGTCTTGTTGCAGTGTAGGCACGAATAGAACATCTTTGAGTCGTCTGTCTCTACCATTGGTGTTGAGCCATAGTGAACCAATACCGTTCACTTGATACTTAGATCCATCTCCAAGAATTATGAATCTTGAAGGATCTGCACTTCTGAAATCAGACATTTTTCGTATTGATGTCATGAAGTGTGAGGTGGCTCCTGAGTCTAGGATCACCTCATGTGTTTCAGATGTTGACGCTGCACACACGTCTTCACATATGTAGGTGGTTGAACAGTTTCTGTCCGTTCTTTCTTCGCCCATCTTCGAGCTCTCGGGCTCCTCGACATAGGATGAGCTATTGTTGCTCTCCTGGCTGTTCTGTGCTAATTTGTTCCACAGTTCAGTTTGTGATGGAATGGACGAAACAAGTCCATGTTGCCCCTTGATTGTAGCATTCAACTTGTACAATTTAGTATTGGGCTCCCTTACTCCATCCGCAATAACTTTGAACTTTTGGTTCACATCCTTCACAAAGCAACAATCATGGGCAAATTCTACTTTCAACTTTTGATCAGTAATGACTCCAACAGAAAGTAGACTTTCTTTTAAACCTGGTATGGAAAGTACCTCCCTGATCATCCTGTTATGCCATCAGGTAGTTGGATTGAAACGGTGCCCATCCCCTTGATCTTGCACACATCACCATTTGCTTGTGAAATGGACGTTCCATTATCCAGCACTTTCAAGCTACTTAACCAATTCTTGTTACATGTCATGTGTCTTGTGGCTCCCGAGTCAATATACCATGCTTGATCATCTTGATTAGATGACAATGCTCGTAAAATCTGGTAGATGATATGGCTCTAATCTACCCACTAAACCATTTTTATCAAAAATATAGGTGTGATCATATAAAAAAACTCCCGACTCTAAAAATGATTTTGGAGAACGAATTTTATATTGTAAAATACTGATATCCGAATGTATGACATCAATTATTCTTGCAATTGATTGAACCATTTGCCAATCAACGAAATTTGATGGATACAAATCTGCAAAACCAACAAAATTATCACAAGAAAAATTTAACTAAAAGAAAATGTTAATACTAAGAAAATTTTATCTGAATATGTACATTCTAATCGGATACTTACAATTGTATTTTCTTCTATCATTTGGATTCAAATCTTGAATGTTGAGCCTTTTGTGAAGATAAGCATGCTGAACTAAAACTTCCGTGATAGATTGACCGACAGGTGATACTTTGAAATCCATTATCCTACATTTCCAAGAGCTTCTATATATGTTATCCGATCTTCTTTTTTTTCAAAAATGAGTCTTTTGCAGAGGGATGCATCAAGATTCATTGCTATTTTCGATAGATTCTTGGTATCCATTGATCTTCTGCATTTTTTTCATTGCAAATATTGATTGCATCAATGGTTTATCCTGGTCTCCGATTATGTGTAGGCATTAGTCCAAAATATGTGTACGCAAGCTGAGAACGAAGAGAATGAATAGAATGAGAGTATACCTAAGAATGAAAATGCAAAATATGTCTATGGAAGCTAAGAACAAAGAGAATGAGAGGTATACCTAAGAATGACAAAAAGTTTCTAAACTACAAGGATTAGTTAACTACAGTTTACACTATTGACGTCAAATCAATCTCGAGTGTAAAAATACGGGCAGCAATGGAGTATTCAAGTAGTAACTGTGGTCCAATCACAATCATTTGTTCTGCCCAGCGGGATTTTTAAAAATCACGAAAATTTGGCCGGGAAAGGCAAAAACAATTTTCGTCTGTCAACCACTGTTACAGTTCGTCACAGATGGACACCATTGATTGGGACACATAAGCGTTGAAAGCGTGCGAAGTCAAAAATAGCATCTTGACAAAGGGCCCATTTTGAGTTCTAATATCCCCTAATGCAAATGTCAAATCTCCTAAATTGTAGGAGTTATCTCCTAGATCATAGGAATCTAAAAGGTCAACACTAGCCACCAATGATGATGTTGCAAATTAGTGGAATCTTAGCCAAAGTGGATATGGATAAGCACTATGAGTTGTCTCACACGTGTTGGATATGGCTTAGAGAGAGATTCTAAAGATTTTGTATATCATCCATGTGAGATCCATTTTAAGGCTAATAATCAAAAACATTGATTTGAGAGCAATCTTGGTGATGTCCACACTCTATGCATGTTCTTTGTGAATGAATGCTTAGGATTTGTTAAGTAAACATATTTTCTGTTAGCAGGCCATACAGTGGCTGTACTTCACACATGTGAAGGCCTTTGATCATTATATTTTGTTGTTCTTGCTTGGATGTGTAGATATTGTCAAGTAAAAGCTAGTTTTGGATGCTAGTTTGTCCAAGTTGTCAATCACTCTTATTGATCTTTTGTAGATCTATTTGAGTCCTATTTTTTGATTTTGACAGATCACATCGAGTGAGCAAAATTTCCAAACACGATCCATCGCTGGTCCTCCTATCATGCATAACTTTACTATCAAGATGTTATGATCCTTATTGTGAAATCTTACTCACAACAAAGAAAGATTGTATAACTTAAAGAGATGAACGCATCAATAAGACATGAAACAAACCACATACTGTATAGTAGAAACTGACGAATCCAAGCTCAGAAAACATGACTCACGTACCACTAACAATCCTTAAAATCACAATCAACAAATAGGATTAAATCCAACACCTTGCTAAGTTTTATGTCTTGCTACACCACTAATACTTGGTTTTTATGGACATTGGCTTGTGATGGAAGCCATTATAAATAAATAAGTAGAAGTTCAAAAAACAATAATTCTCATCTAATTTTGCCAATCGCCTTAAAAAAAGGGCTTGTGATGATTATAAAATAGAATGGGTTTATTAGAGTGATTTTAAATTGATGGCCATGCGTCTACATAGTTGTGTCATTGTTTGTCTGTGCCAATCTTCACATAGAACAGAGATGCATGTCAAGCAAGATGTTGTATCAAAGAATTTACAATCCAACTTTCATATATTTGAGCAATTTTTTTTTTGGTCTAATTTCTATGCGAAGTTGAATGTCTTAACATGTATTAGTAACATGGGCCAGGGAGTTTTATTGGACTAACATCATTTTATCTGATTCTAGTGCCCAACAAAATAAATAGGGCTTGGTTAGGAACAACGTCCTTACGAGCTATCTCAACATCTAGCCTCTTCACTCATTTGCCCACTAGCACTTAGTTTTAGGGAGAGTCAATTTAGTAACATCTTAACCTCGTGCTTTAGGGCAAAAGAGTTACTCGTCTTTCTTTGAAAGTAGGAAAACCGAAACCATAGCATTTGCAAGGTATACTAAATACCGTACAAAGGGTTGAGATAAAACTCTTAGTTTAGGAATAAGGTACATAATATTTCATGTGGTGCGGTTATATAACTCGTCTCCCAACATTTGTTGTAATAATTCCACTTATAGCTGCTCACAAAAGCTTAAACTATAATCTGAAATCGGCTATACATAGTCTAACCTAGACCCATGTTTAGGACTAGTTTTAGACGTGAAGGAAGCAAGTCTATCATGCTTGCACTTGAAATAACAACTTCACAAGAAACGAATAATTTCTTGATCAAGTTTTAATAGAGCCAAGAAGTTAAACTAGAGCAAACTCAAAATTATGAATGCAACCTGTGAAATGACGATTCTTGAGCTGTAGACGAAGACTTCAATGCCTGAAGCAATCATAAAACTTTCAAGCTTTGCCCTGTAGACCTTATTGTGAAACCCACATGGTATATGCACTCTCAGTTACAGGATCAATTATCCAGCTGTCAGCAATCAAGATCAGTATAGAGGGCTTTGAATGCCCTGTAGACCTTACTGTGAGACCCACATGGTATATACACTCTCAGTTACAGGATCAATTATTCCAGCAATCAAGATCAGTATAGAGGGCAATGCAGCCAGTTGGATGACTTCATCTACTGTGTAGCTACAATATGTTTGATCAAGTGGTAACCCTTGCTACATGAATGACAAACTGGGTCTGCTCTCAGAGCTATTATTGTATTCATGAATGATCTTAGAAGTATTGCTTGGCAGTACAAGTGTTGAGCTGGTATCCAGGTAGAGACCAAATGATGCAATAAGTGGTTCTGCACGAGCTTTCTCATAACAAGCCTAATTACTTGTGCCTTAACCACGCTAAAAAGGTCCAGCTTCTTGTAGCCTACTGTGGTGCCCTTGCTAATGGTAAGCCAAGACCCTTGTTCCCACACCTTCAGGCTGTATTCCACTATTCTCTGGCCTAACCTTATTGGCTCCTGGATCTTGGCAAGGTTGAAATCCGTTGGGAAGGGCAGAGTCATTTCTAGATATCCAGAAGTTTGACCATCCTCTGGAGCCCAAAATGTAGAATCATCATCACTCAATATATTGCTGGGTTTAAAGGAAGTATTGCTTCGTGTACTGCTTGCACGAACAGATGCATTTGCAGCAAGGTTATCTAAAAATATTAGATCAATAGTGCTTTTGAACTGCCGAAGTACTTTGATATCTTCTTCAGCAAGTAAGCCACTGCTGTTGGGAGGTACGTTCAGCAAAAGAAGACAGTTCCTACCAACAGATTTGAAGTAAATATACAAGAGTCTGTTTTAGGCCTCTCAGCACTGTGCCAAAACCAGCCAGGTCGGATTGAAACATCACATTCAGGGGAACCCAATCCAAACCATGTTGATCACCAGTATTTAAGTACCTGAAAGCAGCATAAAAGGGACCGACCAGTCAGCCAAGACAAGTGAAAATAAGAGTCTACTCAGAAGTGCCTTAACAAACAAGCATAATTACAGAAAACATAACAAATTGATGGAAAACTTGATAGCTATTTTTACACGGTCTTTCTTATCCCCTTACCTTATGCTAGCTCACATTAGATCCTGAAAATCTTAAACTTCAATAATTCGGCGCAAGCCTCAGAGAAACAGAGCATGCGGAACACACACACAGCATCAGGTTGAAGGCCAATCTATAGGAGGAAGTACAAATGACCATTTTCTAACTTTATGCTACAATTTGAGCAGCAGCAGTATGCAATATGCCAAAGATTATGGCTGAACTTAAAAATATTCATCGATGAGTATAGTGGACTTTGACAAAACCATACCTCTGTTTCAAAGAACTCATCCAAACGTACAATATTTGACATTGATGAAACAAAGCTTTTTTTCTTAAACCCTCTCAAAAACTGCAACACATAAGTTTTGTAACCCTCATGTTTCTCTGTGTTCTCTTTTCAAGGTTTCTTGATTGTGACTCGTGAGTCCTTGGGAGTATACATTTTTCCGGACACTGTTAAGAATTCCAAAATCTACCAAAATTAAGGTTAGCGGATGCAGTTGAAGGAATTACTGTTGATCACAATGTCCAATTTTGATACTGCTTGAGTTTACCATTGACCAGCACGTAGAACCAGCTTCTCCACCCTCATTACCTACCCAGCGAACATCTGGGCCGGCATCTGAGAAAATGTTTGCAGTTGGTTGAAGCTGATGCACCACATTAAACCATCGATTGAACATGTATGTCATGGCTGGTTGATTCTCCCCTTTGCGCCATCCAACCAAACCTCTGAAACTGAGCCATATCTGCAGCAAAGTCCTTGTTTGAACACAGTCAACTTATAGATTGGGACCTTCACCAAAAAAACTGCTATCAAATAAATTGAAAGGTGAGGATTCTCATCACAGAGGAAATACGTTTAAAGATTCAAGTTCCAACAACATCATTCACAATAGATTGATGTTGTTGGACCTGAACAAAAACCTGGAAGATCCAGAATGTAAAATGCTCTAGAGTTAAGGTATTCATCCAGAGCTATGAATTCTAATCATGTCTCAAAAGTGTTGCACAGGTCGACAATCTGCACATTCAAATAATGCACCAAACTTAGTTTGAATATCTTACCGTCAAGAACCCACAAATGGCTGACAGAACTCTATAAGAATGTGCATATTATATGAAATTGAAGTTGACATGAATGTTGTGTTGAGGTTAAAAGTCGATTTCTCTTGGATTTCCCTTTATCAGGGTGATCGGAGTCGAACTCCTGAACTCAAAGAAAGGGAAGGAGATCTTCACCAACAGGCCACTGATTGGGGAAAATTCATGACAAAAGCTACTACGAAAGCACCTCATTAATCACCTAATGAACTAGCCCACAAACAACCTGCCAGTTGACTGGTTAACCCAGAACCACAACATGATCATAGCAGTTCAACACATACTGTAAGAGAGATAAGTGCAGATTCTTTCGTCGAATTTTGTGGGCTGATAAGAAAATAACCCCGAGAAATAGGCACAGTACTTTTCAAATCTGATGTCTTAACTCTCTGGAAAGAAAACAGTTGCTGTATGAAGATCCGAGCAATTCCCATCCCTTTCATCACCCATGCCTTTATTCTAGTTAAAAGAATACCTTCAGTGGTGAGAATTCCAAAAGAAAAGCAGATTGAAAAGCATGAGGTACCTAAATGCAGAGGATGAAGTGATACCTTGTCAGCAACTCTTGCATCTGCCCAAGATAGAACTCATTATACTGGATGATTTCACCATATGATCTTTCATGGCGGTCCCACGGCGAAAGATATAGCCCCACTTTCAGACCCTCATTCTCGGCTGCCTTCACCAGATCGCCCACCACATCCCCAGTGCCATTCCTCCAGTTGCTACTCGCCACTGAGTAATTGGTGTAGGCAGAGGGCCAAAGACAGAACCCATCATGGTGTTTGGCAGTCAAGATTACCATCTTGAATCCAGCTTCCTTGGCCACCCTCACCCACTGCCTTGCATCAAGCTTACTTGGGTTGAAAAGCTTTGGATCGGACTTCCCAGTGCCCCATTCTGAATTTGTGAAGGTGTTCATGCCAAAGTGGAAAACATGGCCTGTTCTCTGGCCTGGAAAAGCAGCTGCCTTGCAGATGGGATGGGCAGCAGAGGCAGAGGGGGAGGGATGGCAAAATCTGAAGCCATAGCCATTGCTACCATAGATAGCAGCATGCCCACAAACCTCACCATCATCAAAATCATTGTGTGCGCTCCATGCCTGAAAGGAGGATTTGGGGATGAACGGCCAGCCCAGAACAATGGAAGTATGAACTCTTTTGGGTAGATCCTTGTGTGCTCCATCCTTTTCTCTGGGTAGGATAGGGTCATGAATAAAGGCTTTGGCTCTTCTCATTGGGCCAACTTGGCACAACACATGTATGGTTTAAATATGTCATCATCATGATCTCTTGGGCACCATTGGATGCCGTCTAGGACAAGCCTACATCCTCTATAGATGGCAAGCCTACATCCTCTATCAAGGTTGCATAAGGCCCCACTTTATCCAAGGTTGGAGGATGTTTAAGATCTGTCTCTCCATGGTTGGCTGATAAAAGAACCAAGCCTATGCCTTATGTCAGGTTCAACATTGATTCTTCCGTTAGGTTGTAGTTCCAATTTCATCTTCATGTAGATTTTTGAGGCAAAAAAAATTTGGAAATCCTTATCGGGCGGAATGGTGCATCTCATTGCGTATTGGGTACTTTAACTTTTTTCACATGTACATTACTAAGCATAATAAGCAGTTTGACTCTAACGGACCACTCTGAACATGCCATGTGGCAACCGTACCGTATGGACAAGGCGGAACAAGGCAAACAAGATTTGCAAACAGGAGATGCATATTTTTTTTAACCTGTTCAAAAAAAAAACTACTAAGGTTACTTTATTTGAAAAAAAATAGGGTGTGGCGTGGTTCTTTTTGTACCAATGGATATTTGTAAGCCATCATTGCATAATGTGCTTAATGTTAAGGTAGTATTTTGTAACCCATGGATATTGTTATATTTGTAACAAACCATTGCAAAATTGTGAGGGTCCCAAGGGCATCTATCTAGGTTGGCCATTGGGACCACCTTATTAGGAATGTGACTTAGCGACCTCAAGCCTGTGTCGTAAGTTGCAAAATATGCAAAATGCAATCTTAGGCCCATACCAATTTTGGAGTTCTAGTGGTGACATAAGATGGTCTGAACATTGTTGTGGGACAATTTTTGATGCGCTGGCCAGAATTTTTATGACAACGATTTCAGGCTTTCCATAGGAGGGCAGTACCTGTATTTCTAACAACAGTGATTAGGTCATGACTCGTTACCAAATCGCCAAAGGTATTATGTTTCTAACAGCCACGTTTGCTCACAGATCAAGACCCCCCAAATCTTGAAGGAGTTGCCCCGTAGATAGCAAGGTTAGGGAATGTTTTTCAGGACCTGATTGCAATTTGAAAATTGCAACTCTTGAAGGAAATGACCTTGTCTTAGGTCGAGAAGAGTTCTTCTTTGTTTACATGTGAAAGGAGCAAAAAAGAGATGGCGTTTGAAGACGGTAATGAATCCTAGTATATGCTCAAACTATATGAAGAGGGAGTGTGAAAGATTTCAACTAGTTTGGCTATTTTGGTCATATTTGTATATTTGGCATTTGAGGCCAATTTTTATATTAGACTTAGAGTTTGACTTTTCAAAGTTATATTAGTCTAAAAGCATTTGAATAAACACTTTTGGAAAGTGTGGTAAACTATAGAACACGAGTTTTAGAGATTCAAGTTTGAATTAGAATCTAGTCTTCATTAATGCTAGGTTTTTTATTATGGAGGGAAACCAAAGTTCAAAGTTAGGTTTGGACTTACTATAAAAGGATGTAACTTGTGAAAAGAGAAGATATTCTCTTTCTTATCTCATTCATGCTTATACATGGTTTTCTTTGGGTTCTACTATCCATTGGTGCACTATATTGGTGATATCTTGCAATTTTGTGTGTAGAATGCTTATTTTATGCTAGTTTTGGATCCACGCGTGTGAAATACAGGAGCTTACTGTTTTTGTACAGAAAACAACTTCATCATATCTTATGTTTGATGTTTGATCAAGTTCTTAGTGAGTTTGCATCTCTTTCATTAAGTAGATGTTGATTTTTTCACATTGGCAAGATTGGTAGATTTGATCTATTTCCAACCCAAGATCATTCTAGAATTGGATCTTAATTGGTCTGAAATTCTTCACAAGTAGGCATGTGAGTTAGTAAGTTTTGCAGAAGCAAGACTTGATGGTGTTCTTTACATTCCTTCACTTTCAAAGAATTTGCCAAGTGTTGGTCAAAGGATAGAGAACAGATACATGGTAAAGTTTGGTGGTGATGCTTGTTTCATTACAAAGGAAGAAGTCTTGGTTGTTAGGGGCAATAAACAAGGTATAGTTTTCAAGCTTGAGGCTTTTGTTATGGCTACAAAAAGGATGGAATGGAAAAGGAGATTGGTCTCAACTTTCCAAAGTTCTCTTTTAGCATCATAAGATTGGTGGATCTTATGCAAAGTCTAACAAGCTTCCTTATGCTAAATCTAGGTCAAGATTTAATATGCTTCTTGGATGTCTTTATGCTAACTTGGCTAGCTATGAGGATAATGAGGGTTCTTCATGGCAAGTGCAAGCATGCAAAAGGTAAGAAAAGAGCTAACTTCATCAATGGAGGTGGTGAAGGTTCTTCCTTGGAAAAGGTTGTTGCTAATGATTTCTTTGATCATATGGAAAAAAAAATGTTCCTAGGTGCATGCATGAAGGAGGTGGTTCTTCTACATTTATTTGTTATTCAAGTTTACTTTACTTGTTGTATCTCATGTTTGAGCAATTTCATGTGAAATGTGTGCAAAATTGTAAAGATATGGTAAAACTAGCTACATTGTTTTACATCATTTTGATGTTGGAGTACTAGCATTCTTGGCTGGTTTTGCTGACGGAAATGAAGCTTTTGGAGGTTCATTATATCACTCATGCCTAAGTTCTCAAGGTTTGAACTATGTGGTAATGCTTGGAAATTTTCAATTTTTGGTGAATCTATATGGTCATTTTCTTGTGTCAAGTGGATCTTGAAGAAGACTAGTGCTACCAACAACTAGTTATATGGAGTTGGGTTTTCATTGTTGTACTCTCTTACTCATGGATTTCCAAGGTTTGATGGTATCTTGTGGCAAGATGGAGATGGAGGCTCATTCATGGAGTTTTATGGTGGGATATATATCGAGAAAGGACAAGCATTTAGTGATTACTCACATTTATTGTTTGTTTGTTGTTATTTTCCATAGAGTTCAGAGTTGGAAGCATGGTGGATTTCATTTACATTCTATTTGGTTCTTCATTCTAGTCACATCTTGACATGTAAAATTGATGTAAGAAATAGTGAAGCATCTAAATTGGACACTATTTCTCTAATCAATGAAAGCTACTTTAAAACCTTAGAAATGAAGTTTATACTTAGAAAAAAAAAAAAGTTAAGGACAAAGCTCTCTTGACATCCAAGCGCAAAGCAAAGGGCATGTGTGCATAAAGACGAAAATGAGGAAAACCCAAGTGGAAGGTGGTAGAATATCAAGGAAGCGAATCCAAGTCCAAGCTGAGTCAGGTGGCGAAGTGAGAGTAGGGTGAAGTGCAAGGTCAGCATTGATTAAGACAAGTTGTTGACAAAAAGTAGAGCAAGTGTTTTGATGGCGAGAAAGGTCGACACTTTCACATAAAGGCGACCACAACAACCATAATACACACGGAGGCAAGAGGAGGGAGATGGAGAAATTTAAGAAATTGAAAGACAAGAAGAAACATGGTGGCAAAGATGGGGTGGGCAGTATGGTGCCACCTAACCGGAGAAAACAAACAAGGAATCTGCAAACATGGTGAGCTTCATGATGGTCAAAGCAAAGATAGACTATCTAAAAAAGATGTGGAGCAAAATCTATGCAATAAAACTGAATGTGAAGCAAGGATGGGCTATCAGAAAAAGCCAATGCATAGATGATGTTTTTGAGGTAAGAAGGAGCAAAATATACACAAGGCACAATGAAGGCATAAGGAAAAGCAAGCACATGCTTACTCAAAAATTTATGCAAAATGAAGACTCAATTCTAAAAGCAACAATAGGTATGACAAATAGAAGCCATAAGGTAAAGCAAGGACATGCTTATTGTAAAAGGCTAAGCAAAAACAATAAGTACTAGAAAAACTGAACACTCCAATCTTGAGATTGAGGAGGTCACTGGCCATCAATAGTCATGGCATGCTGGAACTTAAAAACATCTACGAGCATTATGTGTGATTCCATGTTGGTGGTCCAATCGTTGAAGCTATGTAGCTGAGTGTTGCTTGAAAATGTTGTCCAAGAGCTTGCTATTATCCTACTTGTGGATGGGTTCCTAACTGCAACCAGTGATTGTATGTGCTACAGCCAAAATGCCTCACGAACTCACTGATAGGGCTATGACAACAAACATTGCCTTGCAATTGATCTCAAGGACCTACTTATCGTAGTATAACTTGCCGCTACCAAACACCAAATTTTAGCACCAAAATGTAGCTCTAGAATTATGTTGCAGGTCATGCCTTCTAAAGTATGTTCCTTCTAACAATAGAACTGATGTCGTTTGGTTCTGATCAGAACTGGCTCAAAATCTTGCCGAGCTGGTTTGAGATGTTGAGGAACGATGAATATTCTAGATTGCCGCTTGCTTAGTATAATGTTGCCTCAAAACGTTGATAAAAACACAGATACTACAATTTGCTTCTTCAGAAGGTGAAAGTCGCTACCTAAATTTGAATGTTACCTTTTAAAATCGTTGACAAGGGCTTGTTTATGAATTTTGATAACAAATCTATATGTGAATTCTGTTGCTGCGATAGGAACTTAGATAACTATCTTCTACAAGTGCAAAATCGCATGCTAATGATATTTCCACACGTGTGAGCAAACCTCTAAACATGGGAAATCACTCCTAATCTCATGTATAGCACTTCCTACCAATAAAATGATGCCAAGTGGCACATCACGAAAAAACCTAGATTTGGCCATTTAGCCACTAGATTTCAAATAGAATGATATGTACAAACTATATGCCTAATCTAAATGACATGATCATTTATTTCACACGTGGGAAACAGGCTCCACACATGTGTAATGATAATATATACATGGATTTTTCTAGATCAAGCAAGATTATTGGCTTCACCAATAAAGCATACGCCAGCGCTGAACTTTCCTACAAATAAAGACAATAGTATCACTTTGTATCCTAGAAAACAACTTTTCTCCATGCGATAAATTGAACCAATACCAACTAGGTATCATTATTTTGATCTTTTTTACTCAATCAAGGGCAATTTAAAGCATTTCGCTTACCTTCGTTAGCTCCAAGGTCTGATTCCTCATTGTGAAAAGCAAGATCCTCCTCTAACGTGGATATCGTTCGTTAGTTCGTTGCACACACATCGGTCAGCAAAACAAATTGTGTAGATATCTTATGGTATCCATCATGATACTTTGCTCCTATGCGCCATTCTTTATATGGGATCTCTGTTCTTGTTTTTCAAACTCTTGCAGAAGCCATTATTCCAACGATCAAGCACACACCATAGCGAGAAAGGAAAGTGCACAAAGAAGCTGGAAGAGCGTTGTAACGGCGTTAAGGAATGCGCTAGTAGAATAGCTGAGAAAGTGTTCATTACAAATGAAGGAAAACTTACAAAGTGTTCATTTTCATGGATTGAAAATACCAGGGGACATTGTCAACAAAAGAGAGTGTCACTTCATAACATTAAACTCCCAAAGTTTGTAATAATGGCCCTTGTACTATAGTCATTAATGAAATGGAGTAACATCTTTTTGAAAATTGGACCCTATAGAATAATTAGAAAAATTCGATACATGATTGACTCAAATCAGATCAGATCGAATTTCTAATGGATCAAAAAAAAATGTTCGAAAAATTTGATAAGGACTCTAATTGAATTGAATCTAAATTTTTCGATACTACGATTACAAAAAAGGTTCGATGTCTTATATAACCCAGTAATGTCTTCAGTTACTCAACGAATACAAAGATCGAGATACACAGAGAGCTCACTAAATCCAAAAATCGAGAATTTCAAAGTACCCCCCCTCAATTAGAACGTCCTCGCTGAAAAAATCTATCGAAAATAAAATTAATAATAATTAATTGCTCTTGGAAAACATAAGTAGGTACATCGATAGTATAGGGTACATCGTACACCAAATAAAATGGGGTCTTCTTTTTAGTTATCTTCTCAGTATTTTGATAGGCCCAAAGAATAGATGGTAACTTGGTATTCCAATCAGTAGAATGTTGATCGGTAATTTTATTTAAATCTTACAAATTATATCATTAGCTCTCTCCGTTAACCCATTAGCTTTAGGATTGTAAGGTGTTGTTCGATCATGTCATCTTGAAGTACTTTAGTTACTCTACAAAGTTTGATTGATAAAATGAGTACCCTTGTCACTTACCAACTAATGGACATCCATACCTGATAATTATATTTACAAAGAGGAAATTAGCAACAATTTTTGCATCATTTCTTTTGTTGCCTCAACCTCCACCATCTTGGTACAGTAATCTGTGGCAACCAGTATATATTGATTCTTCTTATTATGCCTTGCAGTTGGTTTGATAGGACTCCCAAAATCGATCCCCCATTTTTCAAAGGGCACTAATCGTGAAATTGGAAATGCAGGCCAATTGTTGGAAGCTATTGGTTTACCAACTCTTTGGCATGGATCACAGTTCAAAATGAACTTATGGACTCTATACATAGTTGGCCACCAATATTTTCCATTCATAATTTTCTTTACCGTATTTTTCAATGCAAAATGGCCTCCAACATCTTCTACATGAAAAGATTTGATCACTTGTTGAATCTGGTTTTTCTCCAAATATCTCCTAAGTTCTTCATCATTTTCCATTTTATACAAAAATCTTGAGATTATGGTATAGGAAGTGAATCGATATTGGAAAACATTTTCTCTTCCCTGGTCATTCCTACTGGATATTGCAATGTTTGCAAATATTCAATTACATCATAATACCATGAATTTTAGTTGTTAATAACGTTACCTCCTCATCCAAAAGTTTATCAGAAACCATTTTCTTTTGTTCTGAAGTTTCGAGCCTTGATAAATAATCCGCATTTGCATGATGTTTGCCCAGTCGAACTTCGACTGTATAGTCGATTTCCGATAATAAAAAGATCCATCGTGCTATTCTTCTTGACCAATCTGGCTTATTTACCAAATATTTGATAGCATAATGATCAACATAAAGGTAAATGCATAAGTTATAAGATAATGTCAAAACTTCTTAATGGAATATATCATTCCTAAGGTTTCTCTTTTAGTTGCTGAATAGTTCTTCTTGGAAATAACTACCTACCTGCATAATAAATTGGGTAATCTCTTTTGTATCATCCTTTTGACTTAATACAGTCCCAATATCAAAGGAAGATGTATCCATATATATGAAATTTTTGATCCCAATCTGGAGGTCTTAAAATTGGACCTGATTTTAATTTATCTTTTAAACACTCAATGCCCTTTGGAAATCTCCTTCCAATTGTAAATCAGTAGTTCTCTTTAAAAGTTTATTCAAATGGGCTGCCATGATAGCATAATCCTTTATAAAATCTTCTGTAATATCCCAAATGGTCAAGAAAATCTCTTAAATCTCTTAAGTTTATGGGTGGCTGCAAAGCCTCGATAATCTTGACCTTGTCTTTGGTCCACTTAATTCTTCTTTCCGATATTCTGTGTCCAAGAAGTATGTCTTCCGTTGTTCCAAAAATATTTCTCAACATGTAATGAAATCGATGTTTCTCTGCATCTTTGTAAATTTTGTCTAAGTTTATCATGATCCTTTGCAGAGCTGAAAACACAAAAGTGTTCGAGTCGGACGCACGAGAAGCTAGGTCGAATGCGAAAGCAATGAGCTGATGATGGCGAGAGTGATGTAGACAACACAAGCAAGCGATGAGCATGAAAGCAAGAAAACAAGAAAAGTGTAAGTGAAAAAGAAAATGACAATGTTATAACAATGAAATAGGGTGAGAAAGAGTTGGGCAAAGTGATGGAAGAACTGGCATTGATTAAAAGGAGCGATCATTAATGAATGAAAATAAAGTCTAGACTATAGATTGTTTACACACACTGAGCGGTCATTTAATGAATGAAGAAGTAGCCTATACCGTTACAAATTCATATCCATATTACAAATTCGTTTGTACAACCAAATAATTAATAATTTATAATTAAAGAAAAATAAGTAATAACTCATAATTAATAAGGAATTAATGTGCAGAACAAATAAATGTTGAAAAAGTATCCTCTGATATGACCGACAAGGCGACCGAGGGGGTGATGACCGAGGGGGGCCGAAGGGAGGGCTGAGGGGAGGGGGACCGAAGGGAGGGTGGAGGGAGGGGCGGATTAAATCAAATCCAAGATATGCCTTTCTGATGATAATGTCTGAAGAGGGAGTCTAATTGAGAGAGAGAGAGAGAGAGAGAGAGAGAGAGAGAGAGAGAGAGAGAGAGAGAGAGAGAGAGAGAGAGAGAGAGAGAGAGAGAGAGAGAGAGAGAGGAGAGAGAGAGAGAGAGAGAGAGAGAGAGAGAGAGAGAGAGAGAGAGAGATTCTTTGGGACAAAATGTTAGTGTTTTATGAGTTGATAACAATTGAGTAAAATTTTGTTTGATATTAGTGGTGCATGTTGTCGAGATGTCTGCTTCAATAGACCCACCAACATTGGATTGAAATAGACCATCTATGTCCAACCACCAATCATTGCCTAACTTTTGAGACAATTTGCTGCTTGTTACTTTTACTTTCATGCTAAAATTTTGAGTTGTTGTGTGTGTACTGAGATAGTGCCTCTTGCAGCGAGACATAACAAAATATTAAAAGCAGGCTGAACTTTGAAACCAGAAAACAAACGAAAGAAAAGAGCAAAAAAAGAGCAAAGCATTGGAAAGGCGTGAACAACATTGTTGAGTCCTTCTCTGCTCCGGACTGGTCGGTTTTTTATATTGGTTGTCTTATATGGTAGCCCCATTGCTAAATGTCGGTGGCCGAAACATTGTATATACAAATCTTACTAAAGCCTATATGGAAAATATGAAATGTTTGAAATCTGGTTCAGCTGGTCAATCTTTTGAAGAATCAGATCATTCTAATACTCGTGTTACATGTGATGTAGATATAGACTTACACATTGAAGACATGTAGCATATTGGTGCTTCAATCAATGTAAATATTTTGTAATGGCCATTTGAGTTAGAAACCAGAGTTAATATGATATACATTTCATGTAAGCTCTAATGTGATATTGTAGTTAGTGTACAACTGTTAATTAGATTTGTTGTATTCAGTTGTGTTCGAGACCCATTAGGAAATATTGATCGGACACTGATCCGTAGACGGCTACTTAGGTTAGCCGGGTAGCCACACGTAGGAAAATTAGCATGTACAATGTATTTTTTATAGCATTGTTATACTCAGGGCATGTCCTTAGTTTGTCAGTCGTTTAGCCCATGTTGGGCCTCAGACAGGTGCCTATTTTGGTGTGTTGACACTTGTCGAGCCCATGCATGTTGGGGCTTTTGGTATATGTATAGTTTTCTCTTTGTAATCTATAACTTTTGTTGTGCCATCTTTGAGAGCTTGTGAGGAGTGGCTATGGTGATTGTGTGATGTGATCTGCATACTGCACTAGATTATATCAGAATTTCAACTTGGTATTAAAGCATCAGGGTGATGTAGGGATGCACGATCCGATGAAGCTATGGGATAGCGTGTTTCAAGAAAAATAGCACTCAGACTGTCTTAGGAGAGAGGACTCCATACAAGGTATCGGCAGTCTGGATGGTAGGAGACAGCAAAGTTCCTTCAATCAGAGCTTCGGGGAAGATCAGAACAATCGTCGTAGGTGGATTCTGGGGAGAATTCACAAAAAAATTGCTCAAAATGGCTTTCACGGAAAGCTGGCCAGAACTCTCACATTAGTTTGGTAATTGTTGAGCGGGAGGATCGTAAGGGAAAGCAGGGTAGTGGTTTCTCAGTTATGAGAAGAGTTTGACATCCATTTACAGTGGGAAGAGAAAGAAGCAATTTTGGGAATTGGCAAAAAGTTGCTAGTTGACGGAAAATGTAAAGCTGCAGATCTTTCTCTCTACTTGATGGAAGTGGGCACTATAAATTGCTATTCAATATCTTATAGTAGGGGTCAAGCTTGTGGTAAAATTGTCAGGGACAACAAAAAGCAGGAGAAGAGCAATTGATTCTTCTTCTCAGTTGTGGAAGTATTGGCAAACTAGGGTTTTAATGAGAAAAACCATGGATCTCTCTTTGTAGAGAGTCACTTTTGGATCTGTAAATGTGTGATGGAGAGTGCCCTGATGCTGCAAAGAGGGTGACAATTAGTCGTGGGCAGCCGTGGAGAGGAAGGAGCACTGGATCCATCTGAGCAGGGCAGCCATATCCACCTACAAAAAGAGAGCAACCATAGCTAGAACAAAGGAGAAGGAGAAGGGGCAGTCGGCTAGCATGCACGGTGAACTGGAGTAAGAGCTTAGTGTCAATAAGTGGCTGGCAGACGGTGGAGCATGGATCAATGCAGATATGGAGATCTGGTCGAATCAAGAAAGAGGCTTATCTACGATCGCGATCAAGGCTCGGGGAGCAGTGTGGACCATCAGATCCAAACCAACCAATGGATTGAATTGAAAGGGGCCTAAAAGGCAATGAAGAAAATAATTGGCTTTCTTTTCATTAAAAATCTTTATGTGAAATGCAATTGAAGGGCCCGCCATTTAGAATGGCTATTCCTCATTAAGAAACTTCAGAATGAAGTTCTAGTTCATTTTTGCAAGCTATTTTTTGGAAGGGCCTAACCTTGGCTAAAAGGCACCTATTTTGGCCATCCTTGGGCCAAAATGGCCCCTGAAATGGTTGCTCAAAGCCAGCGGACAGAGCGACATCATAGAGTAGGAATAAAAGTGTTTTGGGGAGTTTCGATCACCATTCTATTGAGCGGAGTGCAGGTGACCTAGTGATGGGCTACATTCGCCATTTGTGTACCGTAGGGCCAAATTTGGGGCAATGTTTGGCCGATGAAACCTACTACAGGCGGTACAATGAGGCATAATCACTTCTAAATTATTATTACTTACTCTTGATAGGGTAATAGGGTGTTTGGGAGGGTTAAATGTAGTATGGGGACGAAATAGCGAAATTGTGTGGAAAAAGCTAGTATTGGCAACAAAAGTGCAGTTTGGCGGCATGACTACTCATCATTGGCGACAATTTTGAGAGGGCAAGCAATCACAGGTAAGAGGTAGGCATGGTATACCATTTACAGGTGAAAAATTTTTGTGATCAGGTTCAACTCTTGGAGTTAGAACCGACCAATCTCAAGTGGCATTTTGGAGGAACGCTCTCATAGGCATGATCGGCAGTGGCATTGTCGAGTCAGGTGATAGCTGCATTGACACATGCATCTATAGCTTGAAAATTCAAAGGAAAATATGGCTAGCTTGGAGGTATACACATATTGGTGGTCATAGGTGATGAAAGTGCGAGGTGGTGCCAGGTGGAAGCCATTGGACAAAGATAGCGGACTTGCATTGGATGAGCTGTGTGTGGGACACACAGGGATGAAGAACAGGTCAATAATCACACTTTGGATGCTCTTGGTGAGTGGTAAGTGTGATGTTTTTTTTTTTTGCAGTCGGAAAGTCAATTTTGATCAAGCCATATTTTAGTGATACCAGTCTCTCACCCCGCTCAGTTGTTTTGTGTGATTTCCAACCTCAACGGACATCATGTTCTCAGGGAATGGATTTTAATCATTCACATGATCAGCTTTGGATCTAGCTTGGGAGAATACATGTGGGGATCTACAGGGTAGATGCTCAGATCTTTGTGATCAGGGATGGCATTGGAATACTGGTAGGGATAGCACTGTAGGGTATGTGGATGACGAGTCCATTGGGGTGGCACTCAGGGAGATGCAGTGCTCAGGTATGACATGTCATTTAATGTATGGACGATGATCTTTAGCTGGTGCATATGTGGTGATCTAGGGATGGGCCACCTACTTGGAGATAGGCAGCATGGAGTGTACCTGGAGGTGGTACATATTGAGGGTATGGAGTGCATTACAGGGTGATGCGGATCCAACATGCCCATGGTTGTGAGCCGACAAGATGGAGATGGTTGCTCAAGGAGTGACAGCTGATACTTTGGTGAGTGATCAGGTGAGCTGCAGGGTTATATGCACAGTTATCTCCAAGTTGCATCACATGTTGTATCATTGTTTTTGGTAAGCATGATGTAGTTGTTTGGTTAGATCCAGTTGGAGTGTAGTTGCACTAACATGTGGACAGATTCTAGGAGAGCTATCGGGGTAATGGATACTTGGTAATCAGATGGTACAGGATACATGATTCTGGAGCTATCCTACCTGATACTATGGATAGTAGGTGAGTTTCTCATCATGATGGTGGATCTGCATTTGCTTTGGTTGGATTGACATGATGGATATAGTGTTTGTGAGATAGGCTCCTTGGTGAGAGGCCTATATATTAGTCAAATCAGAGTTGGCAATGTCAAGCATGGGAAGTTGAGCCTACATGGCATGTAGGATAGGCAAATCATCATCAATATCTTTGGGAGACGGGCAAGCTACTCAGGTATAGCTGATGGTGAGGTTTGCATACATTCATTCATTGAGTCCTTGGTAGACTCTTGTGCTTAGAGCATGGGGAATGGATGAGAATTGGCTTTCAGGACCTATTGGATAGATGTATATGCTTGGACGTGAGGGCATCTTGATTATAGGTGCAGGCCATGGTTGGGGACCTGATTTGGTGACCAGTGGTGTAGCAACGGATCTACAGGTGACAGGTGTTAATACGACAGGATACCACATTTTGTGCAAGCCTAGTCATGTATTAACGTATTTGTGTTGGTTTGCATAAATGTGTGCTTGCATGTTACCTTGTCACGGGAGTCTAGATCTGAGTTTGAGTCGTATGTGGTTGTGCATTTGTTACGTCTGAAACAAAGTAGTCATTGTATGCTCATTGACTTGTCTTTATGTCTTTATGTTAGCTTTACATGTTTGTGCTTATAAGTGTCTGATAGGATGTTAGCCTAGCTAGATGGAGGATGTAAGTCTCATAGTGGCAGCGAGATTTCCTCAGTTTGAGCCATGTCGCTCATGTGGTCCACTTGTGGTCAAGTCATTTGGGACGAGTCAGTTGGTCGAGAATATGGTAAAACTCTCTATATGAGCATTGTATTTACATGATACTTTGTGAGTCAAACCTGGTGGTTGTTGGTGTGCTTGAGTGTGAGTCAAGTACAAGGTAGCATGGACATGCATAACATCTTTGGGACACTCTAGACATTGCTACAGATTATTGTTTTTCACTCTTATCACATTTGAGCTTAAGGGAGAGAGTTAGAAATCAGAGTTAATCTGATATACATTATATGTAAGCTCTAAATGTGACATTATGATTAGTATACAGTTAATTAGATTTGATGTATTCAGTTGTGTTTGGGACGTGACCCACTAGGATATATTGATCAGGCACTGATCCCCTAGACGGCTACTTGGGTTATCCGGGTAGCCACACATAGGGAAATTAGCATGTACGGTGTGTATTTTTTATGGCATTGCTATACTCAGGGGCATGTCCTGAGTTGTCAGTCTTTTAGCCCATGTTGGGCCTATTAGTCAGACAGGTGCCTATTTTAGTGTATTGACACTTGTCGAGCCCATGCATGTTGGGGCTATATGGTATATGTACAGTTTTTCTTTGTAATCTATAACTTTTTCTATGCCATCTTTGAGAGCTTGTGAGGAGTGCCTATGATGATTGTGTGATGTGATCTGCATACTGCACTAGATTCTACCGAATCATCTATTTTGCCAAATGTATATATTTGTAATACAATAAATAGATATCTTGTAGTTGTTTTCTACAAAACCATCTTTGCTTTGATGTGCATGTATATGTGATGTAAATGATTTCAAATTGTAAGTTGTTAATTTTTT
>MU836475.1:0-28253 GCA_029204225.1 Diphasiastrum complanatum | reverse complement strand
AAACAAAATTCCGATATTGGTGATTGTTACATGGAGGTGGAATGAGTACCTCACTAACATGTTTTCAACATCCCCCGCCCTTGGATTAGGGAGCCTTTGACTATCACCAAAGTCATGCTGTAAATATGGTGCTTCGAGAGTGTAGGTAGGACAAACACCATGTGTACAAGGGCTTTAATGCAACAAGGGGAGACTGTATATGAGATAATGTTGGAGCCCAACCCTTTGGATGCCTTTGTGTGCCATCGAGAGAGAGCAAATCCCTGTATTGTCATTTCGCCCCAATTGCATTCTAGTTTGCAACTATGATTTCATGAAAGGGCCTCATTGCCTAGCTGAAAATTCCTACTTAAAGCCAAATTTGAAACCATTTTTAAGTTTTGTCATTCAAGTTAAGTTCAATGAATAAGTCAAACATCATTTTAAAAGCCAAAATATCTTTAATTTTTTCTTTAACTTTGCCATGATAGCAATAAGGTGCCGTGATAGCGATAAGTTATTGTGAGTATTGGCTAAAACATGTGGTGTCTCCTAGGTGAATTTGAGCATTGAAATGAGTTTATTTTTATTATTTTATTCTCTTCAAATCAAATCTTTGTTTTTTAAGTTTTCGACGATTTGAATGCCCACCATACATCAGCACATCTTTGTAATATAAGAATCACTTTTATTGTCATGAAACACATTGTGAAGGGCTTATATTCAATTAACATATGAAGCTGGCCGTCATTAAAAAGCATATTCTTTGTCACTTAACGAAAGTATGTCATTCAAAATTCGACCATAATTGGCACATTGTATTAGGAAAACTTTTTGCATGTTTTAGCTTTTTTTGTGCATTTAGGGCCATTATGCACCAAACATTTAGAAGATGACTTTTAACCCAATGGCAATTCACAACTTTCAAATCAACTACCTACATTCAATATCTCTTTAGTTTTCTTGTAAAGTTCATCTACAAATGTTTGCATTAGATCATTCATTCTTTCCATTGAGTGTTTTTTAACTTAAAATCCAATCACATATTCGCATTAAAATAACCATTACATTGAAAAAATTATAGTTGAAATGAATAATGTGTCCATATTGATCTACAAATCAAAAAATACTTGACTTTCCACCTCATTTTAAATGTGAGCCATTACATTTTCTTCTAACTAACTTACAATCACACGTATTCCTAATATAATAACCACTTTTTTCATTATGTCAACGATACCTGGTTTGGATTCTCACCAAACTACCAAAGAGTGAAGAAGAACACAAAAACCTCAATAATGCAATCAAAGAGCTTAAACCCTATGGGTACCTTCAAAGGTAACCAAAACTTCCAAGGCTCCCTTAAATCATCCATATGTTTGAGGCTACTGCGAGAGACAACCTCCATATAGGCCATTGATGGATTCAATTACTTCCTTAGTCCATATTTAATCTAGATCCATTCACTTAGTCTATTAGAATCCAATGTGTCGCAATAGTTAAGGTTCGAATGTAGGAAAAACCCTTACTCTACAAATTTACACGTAGATTTGATGCAGATAAAATTTGAAATTTGCAAATTGACTCGAAGCAAACTTGTCCAGTCCATAACGACCCAGTCGAACTAGTTCAATTCAACCTAGTCAATAATGGCTTGACAATCTCAACTATCAATTCAACCCACTCTATCAATTATCATCTCAAGTCTATTTGACACTTCTTATTTTGAATCGAGCTACTTATGCTAAAATGGTCCGAATTAAGCCATACTTCGGATCTATTTCAAGTCATTTACAAGATTCTCAGCCTACACGTGGGTAGTTTGAATCAACAATATCGATTCAAAATGAACTCCTCTCGTAACGCGGCTTTTAATGCGTCCCATGTTTGAAAATGCATTCCTGCCATCCGGTACCAATTTGTAGTGTAGCCCTCAAAATATGCTAATGCCAAGTCAGTTCTTTCTTCCTCAGGAGTGTTCATCAGACGGAAGTAATGGTCCATGTGAAACAACCAATCTTCCACAACTCGAATGTCACGCTCTCCTTTGAAAGTAGGTGGTGCTTTCACTTTGGCAGTCTTTCTTGGGCCCTCCGTGTTTTGCGCTCGTGGTTCTCTTGGTATCTGTGGAGGAGGCGCCACTGCATTCCCCTAGTTGCTTCCAACTCTTCAAACCTGGCTTCGAGCTGTGTTAGCCCGTCTCTCATTTCTCTAGCAAGGTTAATTTGAGTAAGATTCATGGCTCGCAAGGATGTTTGCCATTCTTTCCTTTCGATTTCTCTAACCTTCTTCACCTCGCTAAGCATAGCCGTCATTGCGCTTGATAAGTATTGCCGCATCTTCACTTCAAAGAGGTCCTGTTGCGCCTCTGGCAAGGGTTCATCTCTTGGTGTAGGTTCAGAAGGGCCACCCATCTCTTCTTGGAGGGGCGCCACTGTGGAGTGCATACGCTCTTTCTTTCTCGACTTGGACCTGGTGCCATCTCGATGCATGCGAGAGCTGTATTCTCGAGTCAGCTCTTCTCCGTCCGTCAATGCTCGTAACTCTTCAAGATGGTCCTCCATTATAGTCAGAGGTGTACTTCCAACAGATTATCGCCTCAATCCTTTTTATATTTGAAACTCTCCCTTCTGTCGGCCGGGCCCCACAGCTCTCTTTTCTTCTTTATTAAATCAGCTTCAATGAAAATATCCCTTCCTCAAACTTAGCACGCCCACATCACCTGAGATCCAAGTAGGAACCAGGTCATTTGTGTCAAAGCAAGCACACAACAAACGGAATATACCAACCAAAGCAAACACAGAGGATCCCTCTCAAGCCACAAACCCCCCTGAGACCGGACGTAGGACCTTTGCCTAGCCGCGCCCACACAAATCTATCACAGAATTAGCCCACGGGGAAACATCCATCCAACCATCCGTGCCTTCACCATTAAGCAGCACATTGCCTCAGTCACGCCCCACCACTTTTTGGTCGATAGCCCTTATAGCTAAACGATCGGCAGCTATCCCGCACCGGCAGCTAACCACCCGTGCTTTACACCCGAATTCGAGCAGCATCTCTGTATCAATGGTTAACCCGTACAGTTCGAATATGTCGCCCCGCACCCCACAAGGTACAGACCGTGCTTTCACCTACCTAGGCAGCACTTTGCCTCATCCGTCCTACGTGCAGACAGCGCCAGGCCCGAACCGCGAGAACTGACTGTGCTTACACCTCGAGGGCAGCACTTTGACTCATCAAGTCCCCCGTTCTGCCGACCACCCCGACCGTGGACGCACCCGTGCTTACACTGTGGGCAGCACCTTGCGCAACGGTTGTCCTGACAAATCCCAAAACGTGGCCATCCCTGTGAGACTTGCGTAGCTGACCGGCTAGTCGGCTCTGATACCACATGTTGCGCCGGCGCCTCAAAGGGCGCTGGGACTTGAGCAGTTTCCCCAACACGCGCTTAAGTCTAACATTCATCCATCATGCACTTACGTAAAAGCCAACTCAGAAACGTAACAAGCTTAACCATTCAAACTTAAGAAAACTGGAATCCCAACCAACCCGAAAGCCAACTCAGAATCCGTCCCCAGAAGGTAACCAAAGGCAAAGACAAGCCACACATGAAACCCAAGGCATAGTGGTCGCCAAACTGACCAATTGGCATAGCGGCAAGCCCCATGTCGATGACAGGGACCCTTAGGCGCCAGCGACGCAAAAAGGTTGTAGTAAGGGTCCTTCCACTTGGACCAGTCCCGGAGGCGAAACCGAAATGGTAATCATCCCCAAGGATCAACTTGATTAGATTTGGAAGAGGTTACATTCATACATAGACTGATCGGTCTCGGAGCCACCAACACGTGCTGGGCATTGTGCCTGGCTCGTGCTGGTAGAGGGAGCTGAGACCTGGCGACTGGATTCCTGGCGCTGGTTGAGCTGCCCAAGTTTCTGTCTGCCGGACTCCCCCTATAGTTCTGCTGTGATTCGGCGCACCCCCTCTGGTTTGAAACATAGTGCTTTCTGGTAAAGCACACTTTTTAGGACTTAGTTTTTATTTTGCTGATTAAGCCTGGCAAGCCTGGCAGAATCAGTCTGGCTCCCGGACATGGGTCCCGGGAGCCGTCCCGGCGGCCGAATCACCTTGCTTTCCTGACTAGGCCATGACTCGAGCTCCAGAGCTAGCTCATGACTTTGTGACTACTTGACTGGCTCACCACAGGTCGGAGGCTCAGTCCTTGACGTTCTAACTTGCTCTGGGACCTTAGAGGGTGTCACCCCTTTGAGTCTTATAGGGCACGCTGGGTGCACCCGAGTCAGCTTTACAACAGGAGGCTAAGACTTGGTTGGAGCTCGCCGCAACCACTATTACGTGACGTGAACCATCATATTGACTTGCGTCCTGGTTCTGCTCCTCCTTCCCGTCCCCCTTAGTCGCAACCCGCACTCCCCTATAGTATTGGTGTGATTCGGCACCCCCCTCATACCAAGCACTCTACCCAACCTGGTAAAGCACGTTTTTCTCTCTCTAAAATTTTCTCTTTCTAGAAAGTCATTTTCTCTCTCTAGATTTTATTGATCCCCAGGCTTCCTTTAATCATGCCTAGATCATGTGAGATGATTGCACATCGATTTGAGATTTTCAGCCATAAGAACTTGGCGCCGGCTGGATACTGGTCACAGTGGCGTGGGGACCGGCGCCTGCGGCGTTGGCGCCGGGAGCAGCATAGGCATTGTTGGTGCCGGGGACATAGCTGGCGCCGATGGCACCGGAAGTAAAGCTTGTAAAGGTAGCTTTACAACAGCAACACTTTGCCTCATCCGTCCTACATGCAGACAACGCCAGGCCCGAACCGCGAGACCTGACCGTGCGTACACCTCAAGGGCAGCACCTTGACTCATCAAGTTCCCCGTTCTACCGACCACCCCGACCGTGGACGCACCCGTGCTTACACTGTGGGCAGCACCTTGCACAACAGTTGTCTTGATGAACCCCAAACCGTGGCCATTTTTGTGAGATCCGCATAACTGACTGGCCACTCGGCTCTGATACCACATGTAGCGCAGGCATCCCAAAGGGAGCCGGGAACCACGACTTAGCTTCCCAGCCTTCAACTCTTGCCATCCAAACCCACTTGACATACAAGCAGCCAACTCGACAACAACGATCAGACTTAACCAACTTGAAGTTCCTAAAAACCAACATTGAGATCCAACCTGGCGCCATGCCAGATCGGGGGTCTCGATGTGGGTGACTTCCCTCCAAGCAAGCCCCCGGATATACATCAAACTTAACCAACTCGAAGCTTCATTACAAACGAGTAACATCCATTCCAAGCAAGCGGTCTGACTTACATCAGACTTAACCAACTGAAGGCTTCGTCATGAACGCTGAAAGCCAACCTGGTGCCACGCCAGACTGGACAGCCATAAACAGGTAACTTCCACCCAAGCAAGCCATCCAACTCAGCCGACAGGTTAAAGCCCGTTCCCCAAGAGCTTAACCCATTCACGTTCATGCAAGGAACACTCAGAACCACAAGTCGCGCCAGATATGGAAACAACCAGTTCCTGGACCAAATGGTCCCGATAGCATACCGCTGGCGCCACGGACCGAATGGTCCCAACGGCATACCGCTGGCGTCCCGGGATACGACCCTCAGCTATGTGCCAACTTAAAAATTTGGAAGCGGCCTTACAACTGGCGCTTTTACCGAACACTGAAACCCAGAAGGTAATCAGAGTCAGTTTGAGAAAAATCCCACTTTATTGATAAATTTGAGAAGGTTACATTTCAAGTGTGTGACCGACCCTAGTCTCCGGGGTGCTAGCATGCCAAGGCGAGAGCCATGACAACATTCCAGCAAGGGAGGCTGAGACTTGGTTGGAGCTTAGAGCCGACTGGCCGGTCAGCTATGCGGATCTCACGGAAATGGCCACGGTTTGGGGTTCATCAAGACAACTGTTGTGCAAGGTGCTGCCCACAGTGTAAGCACGGGTGCGTCCACGGTCGGGGTGGTCGACAGAACGGGGGACTTGATGAGTCAAAGTGTTGCCCTCGAGGTGTAAGCACGGTCAGTTCTCGCGGTTCGGGCCTGGCGCTGTCTGCACGTAGGACGGATGAGGCAAAGTGCTGCCTAGGGAGGTGAAACCACGGTCTGTACCTTGTGGGGTGCGGGGCGACATATTCGAACTGTACGGGTTAACCATTGATACAGAGATGCTGCTCGAATTCGGGTGTAAAGCACTGGTGGTTAGCTGCCGGTGCGGGATAGCTGCCGATCGTTTAGCTATAAGGGCTATCGACCAAAAAGTGGTGGGGCGTGACTGAGGCAATGTGCTGCTTAATGGTGAAAGCACGGATAGTTGGAGGGGTGTCCTATGTGGGCTGATTCTGTGATCGATTTGTATGGGCGCGGCCAGGCAAAGGTCCGTTGGCAGGACCATCTCAAAGGGGGACCTTGCCTTTGTTACTTGTTAGTAAACCTGCCTGAGTGTCTTACTTGTACGTATTCGTGGTGAGTCTTAGTACTCGTGCTTTGTCTGGTTTGCATGATTGCTTGTGATACAAGGAACTGATGGCTCGAGAAGGAACCTTTTCTTTTGAAGGCTGATACCATTAAACAAAGAGGACTACAGAATCTGTGGGGCGGATTTGAAGTTCAAGTACTCACACGTGAACGACAACGAAACGACTCAATGTTTGCAAAGGATGGATGGCTAGCCTGTTTCTTGGGTTAGTTTCATTTGCGACAACGCCCACCAGACGCAAGCAGGAAGTCAAAAGTTGGAAAGGGCCATTTTAGGGGAGATCTTCTATGGAGCAGTTGGTCTTCATTTTGTGACGGCCACCTTCGGAACTGAAACTCACTCATCAAGCCCCCGTCCTGCCAACCACCCCGACCGTGGACGCACCCGTGCTTACACTGTGGGCAGCACCTTGCACAACAATTGTCTTGATGAACCCCAAATCGTGGCCATTTCCGTGAGATCCGCATAGCTGACCGGCCAGTCGGCTCTGATACCACATGTAGTGCAGGCATCTCAAAGGGAGCCGGGAACCACGACTTAGCTTCCCAGCCTTCAACTCTTGCCATCCAAACCCACTTGACATACAAGCAGCCAACTCACCAACAACGATCAGACTTAACCAACTTGAAGTTCCGAAAACCAACATTGAGATCCAACCTGGCGCCATGCCAGATCGGGGGTCCCGATGTGGGTGACTTCCCTCCAAGCAAGCCGCCCGACATACATCAAACTTAACCAACTCGAAGCTTCGTTACAAACGAGTAACATCCATTCCAAGTAAGCAGTCTGACTTACATCAGACTTAACCAACTGAAAGCTTCGTCATGAGCGCTGGAAGCCAACCTGGCGCCACGCCAGACTCGACAGCCATAAACAGGTAACATCCACCCAAGC
Source organism: Diphasiastrum complanatum (assembly GCA_029204225.1). Taxonomy (NCBI): domain Eukaryota; kingdom Viridiplantae; phylum Streptophyta; class Lycopodiopsida; order Lycopodiales; family Lycopodiaceae; genus Diphasiastrum; species Diphasiastrum complanatum. The sequence continues at coordinate 20,864 of MU836475.1, read as the reverse complement.
AAGCCATCCAACTCAGCCGACAGGTTAGAGCCCGTTCCCCAAGAGCTTAATCCATTCACGTTCATGCAAGGAACACTCAGAACCACAAGCCGCGACAGATATGGAAACAACCAGTTCCTGGACCAAATGGTCCCGACAGCATACCGCTGGCGCCACGGACCGAATGGTCCCGACGGCATACCGCTGGCGTCCCGGGATACGACCCTCAACTATGTGCCAAGTTAAAAATTTTGAAAGCGGCCTTACAACTGGCGCTTTTACCGAACACTGAAACCCAGAAGGTAATCAGAGTCAGTTTGAGGAAAATCCCACTTTATTGATAAATCTGAGAAGGTTACATTTCAAGTGTGTGACCGACCCTAGTCTCCGGGGCGCTAGCATGCCAAGGCGAGAGCCATGACAACATTCCAGCAAGGGAGGCTGAGACTTGGTTGGAGCTCGCCCTGAGTCGCAACCCGCACTCCCCTATAGTATTGGTGTGATTCGGCACCCCCTCATACCAAGCACTCTACCCAAGCTGGTAAAGCACATTTTTCTCTCTCTAGATTTTCTCTTTTTAGAAAGTCATTTTCTCTCTTTAGATTTTATTGATCCCCATGCTTCCTTTAATCATGCCTAGATCGTGTGAGGTGATTGCACATCGATCTGAGCTCTCTGGACTTCGCTAGAACCGATCAAAGATTTTCAGCCATAGGAACTTGGCGCCGGGTAGATTCTGGTCACAATGGCGCCGGGAGCGGCGCCGGCGCCGTTGGCGCCGGGAGCAGCAGGGGTGCTACTGGCGCCGGGGACATAGCTGGCGTCGATGGCGCCGGAAGTAAAGCTTGTAAAGGTAGCTTTACAACACTGAGTCGCAACCCGCACTCCCCTATAGTATTGGTGTGATTCGGCACCCCTCATACCAAGGACTCTACCCAAGCTGGTAAAGCACATTTTTCTCTCTCTAGAATTTTCTCTTTCTAGAAAGTCATTTTCTCTCTCTAAATTTTATTGAACCCAGGCTTCTTCTAATCATGCCTAGATCGTGTGAGGTGATTGCACATCGATCTGAGCTCTCTGGACTCCGCTAGACCCAATCAAAGATTTTCAAACATAGGAACTTGCCGCCGGCTGGATTCTGGTCACAGTGGCGCCGGGAGCGGCGCCGGCGGCGTTGGCTCCGGGAGCAGCAGAGGCGCTGCTGGCGCCGGGGACATAGCTTGCGCCGATGGCGCCGGAAGTAAAGCTTGTAAAGGTAGCTTTACAACAGTCACACACTTGAAATGTAACTTTCTCAGATTTATCAATAAAGTGGGATTTTTCTCAAACTACCTCTGATTACCTTCTGGGTTTCAGTGTTCGGTAAAAGCGCCAGTTGTAAGGCCGCTTCCAAATTTCTAAGTTGGCACATAGCTGAGGGTCGTATCCCGGGACGCCAGCGTTATGCCGTCGGGACTATTCGGTCCGTGGCTCCAGCGGTATGCTGTCGGGACCATTTGGTCCAGGAACTGGTTGTCTCCATATTTGTCGCGGCTTGTGGTTCTGAGTGTTCCTTGCATGAACGTGAATGGGTTAAGCTCTTGGGGAACGGGCTCTAACCTGTCGACTGAGTTGGATGGCTTGCTTGGGTGGAAGTTACCTGTTTATGGCTGTCCAGTCTGGCGTTGCGCCAGGTTGGCTTTCAGCGCTCGTGACGAAGCTCTTAGCTGGTTAAGTCTGATGTAAGTTAGACCGCTTGCTTGGAATGGTTGTTACTCGTTTGTAACGAAGCTTCGAGTTGATTAAGTTTGATGTATGTCGGGCGGCTTGCTTGGAGGGAAGTCACCCACATCGGGACCCCCGATCTGGCATGGCTCCAGGTTGGATCTCAATGTTGGTTTTCGGAACTTCAAGTTGGTTAAGTCTAATCGTTGTTGGCGAGTTGGCTGATTGTATGTCAAGTGGGTTTGGATGGCAAGAGTTGAAGGCTGGGAAGCTAAGTCGTGGTTCCCGGCTCCCTTTGGGATGCCTGCGCTACATGTGGTTTCAGAGCCGACTGGCCGGTCAGCTATGCGGATCTCACGGAAATGGCCACGGTTTGGGGTTCATCAAGACAACTGTTGTGCAAGGTGCTACCCACAGTGTAAGCACGGCGTCCACGGTCGGGGTGGCTGGCAGAACGGGGGCTTGCTGAGTCAAGGTGCTGCCCTTGAGGTGTAAGCACGGTCAGTTTCCGCCGTTCGGGCCTGGCGCCGTCTGCACGTAGGACAGATGAGGCAATGTGCTGCCATTAGGTTGGTGTAAGCATGGTTTGTGTCTTGTGGGTGCGGGGTGACATATTCTCGATAGCCACCGTTCGTTTAGCTATAAGGACTATCGACCAAATTTGGTGGGGGCATTACTGAGGCAATGTGCTGCCTAACGATGAAAGCACGGCTGCGTCCACGATTGGGGGGTATGTTGCCGATCGTTTAGCTATAAGGGCTATCGACTAGATTTGGTGGGGGCGTTACTGAGGCAATGTGCTGCCTAACGGTGAAAGCACGGGGGCGTCCACGGGGGTGGTATATTCAAGGATAGTTGCCCATCGTTTAGCTATAAGGGCTATCGACCAAAAAGTGGTGGGGCGTGACTGAGGCAATGTGTTGCTTAATGGTGAAAGCACGGATAGTTGGAGGTGTGTCCTATGTGGGCTAATTCTATGATCGATTTGTATGGGCGCGGCCAGGAAAAGGTCCGTTGGCAGGACCATCTCAAAGGGGGACCTTGTCTTGTTACTTGTTAGTAAACCTGTCTGAATGAAAGTTGATCAAAATGGGGGCAAATTCAGGGTGACCTAGCCATACTCACACGAGAAGAGTGGCGAACTTTGGACCTAATAAGTTGACAAGTTTTTATTGTGGAAAGAAAAGCTTGTTATAGGTTTTCTCTGGACCAGCAATGATGAGGAAACATATGAGTACGCTGGCTTGTGTTACGTGTAAGGCAGCTGATCAATGAAGGAACTGTGGAAGTTGAGTCTTGCATGAGAGACTTGGTATTTTGAACGGACGCTAAGGGACAGTTCGCGTTGAGATCGGACTAGTGGAAACTCTGGGTGCATGTGTATGATTCAAAGAGAGCTACATGAAGCCAAGCTCGATGTACACTTCTTGTTTTGATTGTGACGCAACTGACCAATGATGGAATTGTGAAAGTCAAGTTTTGCGCGACGGACATGGTGCTTCAAACAAACGCAAAGAGATAGTTCGTATGCGGATAAAACTGGTGCGACCCTTTGGCTTTCCACGAGGTCAATGGTTACATTTGGGCTGATTCAAAGAGCTACTTCAAGCTAACTGAGAGGTGCATTGCGGAGTACTCAATCTTTGCCTACCTTAAAGAGCCAAGAAGGAAATGTATCAAGATCAGGTTGGGACAAGGAGAGAAATCAAGGTGTAGAAGCAACAAGGCACGGAGTGGACCATAAAATGGGCAATCAAACGATAAATCCTTTGGCTCAGGGAGCCTTGATACCTGTGCGAAACTGATTAAATCTGGAGCTCAGAGAGCTCAACACAAAGTGCATCAAGGACAAATCAAGAGCTCAAAAGAGGTCCAAACTCGAAAGTCAGAAGTGACAGGGGCGAACATTTCAAAGAAAGGCCTCTGTCACCAGTTAATAAGGTTCTTGGGTTTTACGAAAGCGATATAAAATCTACACTTTTACCAGACAAAGAGATATTTTAAGTTATGTAAATTTTCAATATAGAGAGCTGAGCCTCCGACTTGTGGTGTGCCAGCTTCAATGTTAATAAAAAGTGGCCAGTAAATTGAGTACTGTGCCAAGTAGCTTAAATGTATAGTTATTTTGATTTGGAGACACCTTTACTTATATCTGACATCTGATGAGGACATCAGATTTTATAAAACTGGGGTGGATGTTGTAAAGCTACCTTTACAAGCTTTACTTCCGGCTCCATTGGCGCCAGCAGCGCCCCTGCTGCTCCCGGCGCCACTCTGACCAGAATCCAGCCGGCGCCAAGTTCCTATGGCTGAAAATCTTTGATCGGTTCTAGCGAAGTCCAGAGAGCTCAGATCGATGTGCAATCACCTCACACGATCTAGGCATGATTAAAGGAAGCCTGGGGATCAATAAAATCTAGAGAGAGAAAATGACTTTCTAGAGAGATAAAATCTTAAAGAGAGAAAAACGTGCTTTACCCGCCTGGGTAGAGTGCTTGGTATGAGGGGGGTGCCGAATCCCACCAATACTATAGGGCAGTGCAGGTTGCGACTCAGGGCGAGCTCCAACCAAGTCTCAGCCTCCTTTGCTGGAATGTTGTCATAGCTATCGCCTTGGCATGCTAGCGCCCCGGAGACTAGGGTCGGTCACACACTTGAAATTTAACCTTCTCAGATTTATCAATAAAGTGGGATTTTTCTCAAACTGACTCTGATTACCTTATTTATGAGTTTCAGTGTTCGGTAAAAGCGCCAGTTGTAAGGCCGCTTCAAAATTTTTAAGTTGGCACATAGCTGAGGGTCGTATCCCGGGACGCCAGCGGTATGCTGTTGGGACCATTTGGTCCAGGAACTGGTTGTCTCCATATCTGTCGCGGCTTGTGGTTCTGAGTGTTCCTTTCATGAACTTGAATAGGTTAAGCTCTTGGGGAATGGGCTCTAACCTGTCGGCTGAGTTGGATGGCTTGTTTGGGTGGAAGTTACCTGTTTATGGTTGTCCAGTCTGGCGTGGCGCCAGGTTGGCTTCCAGCGCTCGTGACGAAGCTTTTAGTTGGTTAAGTCTGATGTAAGTTAGACCGCTTGCTTGGAATGGATGTTACTCGTTTGTAACGAAGCTTCGACTTGGTTAAGTTTGATGTATGTCGGGCGGCTTGCTTGGAGGGAAGTCACCCACATCGAGACCCCCGATCTGGCATGGCGCCAGGTTGGATCTCAATGTTGGTTTCTGGAACTTCAAGTTGGTTAAGTCTGATCGTTTTTGGCTAGTTGGCTTCTTGTATGTCAAGTGGGTTTGGATGGCAAGAGTTGAAGGCTGGGAAGCTTAGTCGTGGTTCCCGACTCCCTTTGGGATGCCTGCGCTACACCTGGGTAGAGTGCTTGGTATAAGAGAGGGTGCCGAATCCCACCACTACTATCGGGGAGTGCGGGTTGCGACTCAGGGTGAGCTCCAACCAAGTCTCAGCCTCCCTTGCTGGAATGTTGTCCTGGCACTCGCCTTGGCATGCTAGCCCCCCGGAGACTAGGGTTGGTCACACACTTGAAATGTAACCTTCTCAGATTTATCAATAAAGTGGGATTTGTCGCAAACTGACTCTGACTACCTTCTGGGTTTCAGTGTTCGGTAAAAGCTCCAGTTGTAAGGCTGTTTCAAAATTTTTAAGTTGGCACATAGTTGAGGGTCGTATCTCGGGACGCCAGCGGTATGCCGTCAGGACCATTCGGTCCGTGGCATCAGTGGTATGCTGTCAGGACCCTTTGGTCTAGGAGCTGGTTGTCTCCATATCTGTCGCGGCTTCTGGTTCTGAGTGTTCCTTGCATAAACGTGAATGGGTTAAGATCTTGGGGAACGGGCTCTAACCTGTCGGCTGAGTTGGATGGCTTGCTTGGGTGGAAATTACCTGTTTATGGCTGTCGAACGGACGCTAAGGGACAGTTCGCATTGAGATCGGACTAGGTGCATGTGTCTGATTCAAAGAGAGCTACTTGAAGCCAAGCTCGATGTACACTTCTTGTTCTGACTGTGAGGCAACTAACCAGTGATGGAATTGTGAAAGTCAAGTTTTGCGCGACGGACATGGTGCTTCAAACAAACGCGAAGAGATAGTTCGGATGCGGATCAAACTGGTGCGACCCTTTGGCTTTCCACGAGGTCAATGGTTACATCTGGGCTGATTCAAAGAGCTACTTCAAGCTAAGTGAGAGGTGCATTGCGGAGTACTCAATCTTTGCCTACCTTAAAGAGCCAAGATGGAAAAGTATCAAGATCAGGCTTGGACAAGGAGAGAAATCAAGGTGCAGAAGCAACAAGACACGGAGTGGACCATCAAGTGGACAATCAAACGATAAATCCTTCGGCTCAGGGAGCCTTGATACCTGTGCGGAACTGAACAAATCTGGAGCTCAGGGAGCCCAACACAAAGTGCATCAAGGACAAATCAGGAGCTCAAAGGAGTTCCAAAGTCGAAAGTCAGAAGCGACAGGGGCGAACATTTCAAAGAAAGGCCTCTGTCACCAGTTAATAAGGTTCTCGGGTTTTACGAAAGCGATATCAAATCTACGCTTTTCCCAGACAAAGATATATTTTCAAGTTATGTAATTTTTCAGTACAAAGAGTTGAGCCTCCGACTTGTGGTGTGCCAGCTTTAATGTTAATAAAAAGTGGCCAGTAATTTGAGTACTGTGCCAAGTAGCTTAAATGTATAGTTATTTTAATTGGGAGACACCTTTACTTTAATGTGACATCTGATGAGGACATCAGATTTTATAAAGGTGGGGTGGATGTTGTAAAGCTACCTTCTGGCGCCACTGGCGCCAGCATTGTCCCCGACGCCAGCAGCACCCCTGCTGCTCTCGGCGCCACCGCCGCCGCTCCCGGCGCCACTGTGACCAGAATCCAACCGACGCCAAGTTCCTATGGCTGAAAATCTTTGATTGGTTCTAGCGAAGTCCAGAGAGCTCAAATCGATGTGCAATCACCTCACACGATCTAGGCATGATTAAAGGAAGCCTGGGGATCAGTAAAATCTAGAGAGAGAAAAATGTGCTTTACCAGCCTGGGTAGAGTGCTTGGTATGATGGGGGGGTGCCGAATCCCACCAATACTATAGGGGATTGCGGGTTGCGACTCAGGGCGAGCTCCAACCAAGTCTCAGCCTCCCTTGCTGGAATGTTGTCCTGGCACTCGCCTTGGCATGCCAGCTCCCCGGAGACTAGGGTTGGTCACACACTTGAAATGTAACCTTCTCATATTTATCAATAAAGTGGGATTTTCATCAAATTGACTCTGATTACCTTCTGGGTTTCAGTGTTCGGGACGCCAGCGGTATGCCGTCGGGGCCATTCGGTCCGTGGCGCCAGCGGTATGCTGTCAGGACCCTTTGGTCCAGGAACTGGTTGTCTCCATATCTGTCGCAGCTTGTGGTTCTGAGTGTTCCTTGCATGAACGTGAATGGGTTAAGCTCTCGGGGAACGGGCTCTAACCTGTCGGCTGAGTTGGATGGCTTGCTTGGGTGGAAGTTACCTATTTATGGTTGTCCAGTCTGGCGTGGCACCAGGTTGGCTTCCAACGCTCGTGACGAAGCTTTTAGTTGGTTAAGTCTGATGTAAGTCAGATCGCTTGCTTGGAATGGATGTTACTCATTTGTAACGAAGCTTCGAGTCGGTTAAGTTTGATATATGCCGGGCGGCTTGCTTGGAGGGAAGTCACCCACATCGAGACCCCCAATCTGGCATGGCGCCAGGTTGGATCTCAATGTTGGTTTTCGGAACTGCAAGTTGGTTAAGTCTGATGGTTGTTGGCGAGTTGGCTGCTTGTATGTCAAGTGGGTTTGGATGGCAAGAGTTGAAGGCTGGAAAGCTAAGTCGTGGTTCTCGGCTCCCTTTGGGATGCCTGCGCTACAGGCAGTTTCCAAACCTACAACCAACCCTCCATCGCATTTCCTACAGCCGTATGCATTTCTGGGGGCAGCCATCATTCTTGTTAACGGTTTTGTGCCGCGAGCCAGTCCAACGCTTCATCAGAGGCAGTATGTTGATGGTTATGATCAGCGAATGGAGTTTTGAGTCAGCACACCAAGATCGAGCCAAGAGACATGGTAGATTGATAGTGGGGCTAGTTCCCACATGTCATTCAACAAGCATTATTTTTCTAATCTACTTTCTTGTATTGATTCTAAGAATTCAATCTACACTGCTAGTGATCAAGAATGCAAGATAGATGGCATAGGATCTATTCCATTATGCTTAGGATCATCTAAGAGGATAGATCTTGATAATGTTTTGTATGTTCCATCCATTACAAGAAACTTGCTTAGTGTTGGTCAATTAATGGACAATGGACTAGATGTATATTTTAAGAATGGCGCGTGTTCCATCTTGAAAAATGATAAGTGCATAGCTAGTGGCATTAAGCAAGGAAGGCTCTTTAAGTTGGATGCTAATGTGGCTATTGAAAGTGTGAATATGGTTAGGGAGGAGTTGACTCAAGTGAAGCTTTGGCAGAAAAGATTGGGCCATCCTAATCTTCAATCAATGGAATCCATGGCATCAAAGGAGCTAGCTCTTGGCCTACCAAAAGCTTTCAAGAATTGTGGCACAGTGTGCGAGGCATGTGGCCTTGCAAAGTCACACAAGACTTCCTACAAGAGATCTTTAACAAGATCTACCTCACCTTTAGATCTTATCCATTCGGATGTACATGCTTTTTCTCATAAAAGTAATGGAGGTGCTTTAATGTATGTGACCTTTATAGATGATTGTACTAGATACACTTGGATTGAATTATTGCCTAAGAAAAGCCTTGTATATGAAGCTTTTGTAAAGTTTAAGTCTCTATTGAAAAAGCAACTTAGTTCTTGCATTAAAGTTCTAAGATGTGATAATGGAGGAGAGTATATCTCCAACAAGATGAGAGACTTTTGTGAGATAAATGGCATTAAAAGAGAACTCACTTGTCCCTACACCCCCTAACAAAATGGCGTGGTCGAGAGGAAAAATAGGAGTCTTTGTGAATGTGCAACGTCTTTAAGACTTGATGCATCTCTACCCATCACTTTTTGGGGGGAGGCCATAAGTTGTGCTAATTACTTATGTAATAGGCTTCTTAGTGGTGCTATTGGTGGGATCTCACCATTTCAAGCTTTGTTTGGCAATAAGCCCAATGTAAAAGATTTTAAAGTATTTGGATGTAAATGTTATGTCCACATTCCTTTGGAAACAAGAAGGAAAGAAGATGCAACTTCTTTCAAAGGAATATTTGTAGGCCATAGTGAAAATAGCAAAGGATATAGGATATTTGATCCTATTTCAAGAAAAGTAAAAATTAGCAAGGATGTCTTATTTGATGAATCTCAAAGTTACAAGATATCTCCAAATGCATCTAATCTTTTAAGTGATGAAGATCTTGCAACACCCGAGGAGGAGCCTCTTGAAAATGATCTTTTGGAAGATCAAAATCAAGCTCCAAAGGAGCCGAGAAGATCCACAAGGAGCAAGGCCGAGCCTTCAAGGCTCACATACTTTGAGAAAGGAAAGCAAAGGAAAGACACAAATCCTTCTAGCTCTTACTCTTTTCTAACCACAATGCTTGAAGAGCCATCATGTTATGAAGATGCAAGTAGATCACAAGTTTGGAGAGATGCAATGGAAGTAGAGTTTGATGCTTTGATAGATAATCAAACTTGGAATCTTGTACACCTTCCATATGGGAAGAAGCCACTTGCATGTAAGTGGATCTATAGATTAAAGTACAATCAAGATGGATCTATAAGTAAGTACAAAGCTAGATTGGTTGGTAAGGGGTTTCTTCAAACTAAAGGCATGTATTATGAAGAAACATGTGCTCCTGTAGCAACGCTTGTAACCATTAGATTGTTCATTTGTATTGCTACTTTATTCAGGTTTAATCTCTATCAAACAGATGTGACAAATGCTTTCTTGAATGGCTACTTGGAGGAGGAAATATACATATTGCAACCTGAGGGCTTCATCAAGGATGGTGAGGAGGACAAGGTTTGCCACTTAAGGAAGAGCCTATATGGCTTGAAGCAAGCACCTAGAGCTTGGTACTCTAGGTTGCATGATTTTCTCTATTCTCTTGGCTTTGTGATTAGCTCTTATGAGCCTTCTTTGTACATCAAATGTAATGATGGAAAGATCATCATTTTAGTACTTTATTTTGATGATATCATATTGACAGGAAATGACGGTGAAGGCATAAGAAATGTTAAAACTTCTTTGTCTAGTGAATTCAAGATGGTAGATCTAGGACTTCCTAAGTTCATACTTGGAATAGAAGTTACTAGAGGTAGTGATTTTACTTTTATAAGTCAATCAAAGTATGTTACTTACATTATTGAAAGGTTTGGCATGAAAGATTGTAAGGGGATTGACACCCAATGGTGCAAGTTTGTAAAGTTACTAATGATTGTGATGAAGCATCCTTTGAGGACATCACACTCTTTAGAAAGCTAATAGGCTCCTTAATCTATTTGACAATCACTAGACCAGATTTGTGTTATAGTGTAAGCAAGTTAAGTCAATATATGCAAGATCCTTTGATGCATCATGGGAAAAGTGCCAAGAGAGTGCTTAGATATGTCTCTTCTACTAGATTTTTTGGCATTCTCTATCAAGGATCTAACTTGTACTTGAGGGCATTTTCGGATTCAGATTTTGTAGGAGACAAGATGGATAGAAGATCCATAAGTGCATTTGTCACTTTTCTTTGTGGAGGAGTGATATCTTGGCTTTCCAAAAAGCAAGATACAATTTCTCTTTCCTCTTGTGAAGCCGAGTACAAGGCATTGACTTCAACAACCAAAGAACTCCTATGGCTAACAAGACTTTTGGTGGAGCTTCAAGTGCTAAAGGCCAAGGAGATCCCTTGAATCTAGTGTGACAATCAAGCTTCTCAACAAATTGCTACCAATCCGATCTTTCATGTTAGAACAAAGCATATTGAGATAGCTCATCACTTTGAGAGGGAGAAGGTGCAATCCAAGCAGGTTCAACTTCATCATCTGCCATCTGAGTGCATAGCTGACATCTTAACCAAACCTTTGGCTAAAGATTCATTTTTCAAGTTAAGAGATGCTCTTGGAGTTGTAGATAAATGTACCTTAGACTTGCCAAGCTAGAAGTGAGAGGAGTGTTAAAAATATCACTTCCAACTTGATGTACTTTGTAGATCTTAAGATAATTGATCTTGATAGGATCTCACATGTGTGGAGTCTGTTTCCACGTGTGAAAGAATGTACATAAGTCACTTTTATAAAGTTAGATTGGTTTTAGCTTGATCTACACTAGTGTGAAATTGACCTTTGAGTAGAATCTTGAAATTGGTCAAACTTTATGTAAATAGATTGGACTTCCATGTGAATGAGTTATAACTCACACATGTCAAGATACCATTCACACGTGTGGATAAGCTTCTAGATGATAATATAAGAATATTCCATTAGATCCTATTTTATAGGGAATATTCCTATAAATGTGGAAGACTAGCTTTTTGTTTTCTAGCCAAAGAGAATAGTCAACTTGGGAAATGAGCACATATGGCTCCCATTGGAGGATCTGGATGACTAGGCACTCTTCACACGTGTGTCTATAAAGGGATCAACCAAATCAATGAGAAGCTGATATGACATTGGCAAATTCTAGTCTTGCTTGTATTGTCCACATTTGTCTTGTGTTTTTGTGATTGGAATGCATTTCTAAGCTTGAGTACTTTACTCTTTGTAAACAGGCCGTACTGGTACTGTCCTCCACACATGTGAGGCTGCTCATCCATGTTTTCAATCATTTGATCCATTGCTCTTGCTTAAATCATAGTGTAAAGCAACTATATCAAGATCTAACACCTAAGACTTGATAGATCTTTGGATTAAGCAATCAATAACTCTTAATGATTGATAAGTACAATTATAATTGTCTTTTTTCTCTGAAAATTGACATATCTCAATGGAGTTATCGAAGAAGACATTTACATGGTGCAACCCAAAGGTTATATTATCGAGGGAAAACACAATCATGTGTGTAAACTCCATAAGGAACTTTATGGCTTGAAGCAATCTACTCGAGCATGGTTTCAAAGGATCGATACTTTCCTTATTGATCATGGCTATACACCTAGCTCTTCAGATTCAAATGTTTACTTCAAAGTAGTGCAGCAGTCTTTTATCATTATCACTTTGTACGTGGTGGATACATTGTTTTTCAGCAACAGTCTCGATTTGATAAAAGAAGCCAAGACAATGCTAATTCGACATGACCGATCTGGTTGAAGCTCATTTCTGCCCTGGTATACAACCCATAGAGACAGAAAACAGAAGTTGGTCTACATTACACAACAAAGATACATCTACAACATGTTAGTCAGATATAATCTGATGAATTGCAAGTTAGCTCTCTCACCAATAGAACTAGGACTCAAATTGTCAAAGGACCAGTGTCCCCAAACAATTCATGAGAAGCAACAGATGCATGAGTATCCTTACCATTCTATTATAGGATCTCTTATGTACGCCATGATCTGTACCAAGCCAGACATAGCTTTTACAATCAGCTCTCTCATTCAGTATATGACTAATCTTGGTATAACACATTGGAAGGCTCTTATCAAAGTCATGAAATATCTTCGAGCTACTATGGACTTTTGCATTTGTTATAGAGCAGTCGACAACGACAAGCTCAATTTACTCAGTGGTTACACAAATGCAAGTTGGACAGGAGATGTAGACACTCGTAAATCTACTTCTGGATTTACATTCTCCCTCAACAATGGTCCAGTTTCCTGGATCAGTCGCAAGCAATCTTCGATAGCTCTATATTCCACTGAATCAGAGTATATCGCAACCTCTCAAGCTACAAAGGAAGCAATTTGGTTGAGAAACTTACTCTCAAATATTGGTCTGAATCAATATGCTCCAACCATATTATTTTGTGATAATCAAAGTGCCATCGCTTTATCAGCCAAGCCTAGATTTCATTCCAAGAGTAAGCACATTGAACTGAAGTATCATTTCGTTAGAAGCAAAGTTCTCAACGAAGAGGTCAGATTGCAGTACTGTAGAACGCAAGATATGACAACAGATGTTTTTACTAAAGCATTATGTTTGAAGTCACACAAAAGATTTTGTGTAGAAGTAAGTTTGAAGGTCAAGGCATTCAAGGATTCAGATTAAGGGGGAGTGTTGGATTATTCTCATTCTTACCAATCGACTAATCTGTTTTAATCTTCATCCATTGTTTATCCGATTCTGTGGATTTTTCCGTGTTTTTATACAGTCAACAGAATTACAAGTGTTTTTACACAGTCTGCATAATTACACGGAGTTTTACAATAGTGTCTCCTTTTTTGCCTGTCAGGAATCTCGTTGAAAAAATGCAGTGTCTCCTTTTTCACATTTTTTGCTTGACAAAAATCTCGTGTAAAATCACAGTGTCGCATTTTTTGCTTTTTAGAAGAGCCTCAAATGTTAAGAAAATGACTCTGGCAAAGTGTGGGACAACCCTAAATGAGATATAAGGGCACCTTCTCCTTTTTCGTATGTTTCGCAAAAAATCTGACAGTGTCGCCTGTGGCTATTTTAGTTCATTTATGTAGAACTACAGTTTTGGTTCATTTATGCAGACAGAACATTTACGGCCAATTTCACCGCTTATCAGCAATCAATGACAAGGACCGGATGAATGCCAGCTGATCATCAGCCAATTGACGATCGCATTTGACGACCTAATTTCTTAGTATAAATAGTTGTTCATATTTATACAGTTTAATAATCATCATCAAAAGTTGAAGATTATCAGAAGCATTTGAATAGTTAGCTCTCTCTCTTAATCCTGCAAGCTTGAACACTCATGAGCATTCTAGCTCACTTTTTAGAGTTGTTTTAGAGATTGCTATTGCGCTACTGCTTATCAACATTGTGCTTAATTCAAAAATTTCATTTTAGCCGCTCAGAGATAGCATAGAGTACGTGGCTTTGATCCGCAACTTATTGTACTCATTTACTTCTGTTACGCTTTTATACTGAATCAATACTATCTTTCATTACGTTCATTTTTTGTCTGAGAATGTATGCGTTTCTATAATTCTTCGCGAACAATTCGCGACTAATTATTTGTCTGATAATTTTTGATTCTTAATTGTTTGTCTACGTAATCACTAAGTACTAGCAATTTCAAAGATAATTACTATAAGTTCAAACGTGATTGCTATCACTATTGTTTGAAATTGATAGGCGTAGTCATGCATTGGAAAGATGAAGATAGTTTATTCCGCCATGCACGAAAAGTCTTCTTTATAGACACACGAATTATTTTCATTCATTTCTTTTCGAGCTAGACCTATCTTCTGCACATCACTTTCTGACACATTACTATCTCAAAATTCAGATTCACAAACACAAAGAAAAAATATTGATGCGTAATTTTTATCCACCGTTTGTTTTTCCTTACTACCCATTTAGGATTGTACAATACGCAATAGTTTACAATTGAGTTCTGTGAGTTTGGGTAGTTGCATAACGTTCGTCTTATTGTATTGATCACTTCTCGTTTTTACTGTAGTAAAATCTAAACTCAAACAACAAAGTTATGGACGTTTCCAAAAAAAGGGGAAGGAAAAGGATCAAAACAACTTAGAATGAGGGGTTGTAAACAAATTCCATTTGGAATCCATGAAATATTGGAGTACTCACAGAAGAATAGAAAGAACCATAAGAATTTTAAAAAATTGTGGCAAAAAAAATATTTAACGGCTTGCTCTTGTGGTGCATTCAAGTGCTCATGAAATATCTTAGAAAATCGTAAAAAATAAAATTTCGGACACGAAGGAGAGGAATGGCAGAGAATATTCTTGGGAATACCTGCGAGGAATGTTTAGGAGGAATATTTCCACGGGAGGAGTGTCAGATCTGGCTGTGTGAAACAAAGAGTGTCGGATCTGGACACGTGAGACGGGGGGAAGAAAAATCGCATCTGAGAGCTGCCCGTCGGATGTGGATGCCCCTGATGCCCGTCGTCGGATGTGAGGTATGCGTAATATGCATCGAGATCCATATATGTGAAAGATGTAACCATCGGAACTAGGATGATATAATCGTCGGATATGTGAAGGATGTAACCGGCAGATTTGGGAGATTGTCGGGTGTTAAGTTTTTTGCACTCAGGTATGGCATTGGACGTCGGATGTTTTTTTTTTTCAATTTTCCCGTAGGCATCGGGCGAGGGTAGGGCGTCGGATATATTTGGATGTGCTATCGAGTGTCGTGTGTAACCACATGTATTGTTGGGTGTGTAGGAAACGTGAGGATGAGGGCCACGTAGGGTTAGGGCTAGGTTTTTTTTTTTTTTTTTTTGAACCGTCGGATCTGGTCAGTTAGATCTGGTTCGAAACTTCAAACTGAAAAATCTGACTAATAACAATAACAATGATAGTAAATCTAAAAGCAAGAAGAGTACAAGACAATCAAGATAACATATCCATAGAATGCTAGAAACACAAAGATATCCATTGAATCACATTAGCAATGAAATAAAGAGTACAATCCATGGAAATATGAGTATGAATGCATGTGCATAGGGGAGACCTAGCAAAAAAAATCCCCATAGCTCACATTCACAAGGAGGAAGCAAGCAGCTCTCACTTGCACATGAGCCAAAAGATCCCAAAATTGATGTCTCTTGCCCAGTTATAAACAACGCTCACTCTTAACTAAACTTCACTATCTTGAGGTATAGTTAGCCCTCGTTATGTGTTATTTAGAATACATTGGGCCCCTTATTGGCCTATTATCCTTATTAGTTACTTTGAAGGGCCTAAAGAGGGAACTGTCTTGTTCTTAAGGCTAATAGCTCCTTTGGGCCTACAAAGCTTACATTGGATATTCTAATGCTTTGATACGTACTGATGTACTAAAAGTATATGACATTTAATTCAACCTGGACAATAATGGCTCAACAATCTTAGTTGTCGATGCAACATGGTATGGAAATTTGATCCTCTCTATCAACTATCAATGCAAATCAACTTGGCACTTCTTATTTTGAATCCAACTACTTACACTACCTTGCTTTAACTATTTCGAGTCATATATAGGATTTCAATCCCGCAAGTAGGTAGTTTGAATCATATTTTGCTCTCCATAATTTTCCACCTAATTTAACACATACTTCGGTTTGTTAATTAGTGTTTCTGGCTCGAGTACTCTTGAGACTCATGGATTTGCGCAAGAGTCTTAACATTCTTTTGGTTTAGCATGGCATGGATTTGCACACGGTTTTTTGAGACTGCACTAGCCAACTCTAAATTTCTTACATTCAGCTCGAGTAATTTATGAAGTTTCATAATTGCCCTTTCAAGGTAAGATTCATTAAAAGTAGTATTTGAGCTTGAATACCGCTAGAAAGCATGGATATGCTCAAGAGTTTCAACACCAGTGCACGACTTGTTATTTTTAACAGCCTCAAGGGTTAGTATGGCATGGATTTGCCCTAATACCTTTGAGTGTGTGTCCTCTCTCATTCTATTTGCTAAGAAATTCTCATGTATGGTTATTTTTTTGCACACTTTATCATAATTTAAAACTGATTGATATGGACCAATACCGCAAACACTTATCGGTATGGCACTCACCTTGATACAATTAAAAGATGGTTTGGCCTATCCCTAAAACTCCTAGATGAATGGGAAGATTGGACTATGATTTTCATTGCTAGTTATGTATTGTTAAGTAGTAAATATATTTTGTACATGGATAACAACTGACATTCATCATTGACACTTGTTCCTATCATACTAACTCGTGCGGTTTTGTGTTGTGGGATGGTGGCAGGTGTTATGTCCATATCTTGAATATATTCAGTATGATTCTAGACTTGGATACACGGTACTCTCCAGTTGTCATGCCCATGACTGGTCTCGGGTAGCGTGTCCATGTCATGTACTACTAGTACATTAGTGCTTATCAATGCATCAGAATATCCATTGTAAGCTTTGTAGGCCCAAAAGGAGCTATTAGCATTAAGAACAAGGTGGTTCTCTCTTTAGGCCCTCCAAAGTAATTAATAAGGATAATAGGCCAACAAGGGCCCAATCTAGCTTAAATAATACTTAACAAGGGCTAACTATCCTTCAAGATAGTTAAGTTAAGTTAAGTGAGAGCATTGTCTATAACTAGGCCAGAGACATCAATCTTTGAATCTTTTGGCTCATTTGCAAGTGAGAGCTTCTAGCTTCCTTGTGAATGCAAGCCATAGAGATCTCCATTGCTAGGTCTCATGTGCCCTATCCACATGAATCAATGCTCCATTTCCAATTATTGTACCCTTTCTTTCATTGCTAATGCAATTCCATTGTGATCTCATTGTTTCTAGCTTTATATTGATATGCTATCATGAATGTCTTGTTATCTTCTTGCTTCTACCTTTACTTCATTGCTATTGCTACTAGTTTAGGATTTGGCACATGAAATTTCTTCGTATAGAGCATAGATCCTAAATTCATGATGATTATATGTGAATTTCATTAGATTTGATAAGTTTATTGCATTTGTAGCTTTCTTTTTGTTATTTTTTAAGTTTGAAATTTTTAGGTCCTCTCAGACCAATTTTCAACATTCAATTTCATTTTTCATTTCAATTTGATTCAATACGTTTGTAGAGCTTTGTTTTAGCTTTAATTTGCACCAATTTTCAAGGCATTTGGATAAGAAATGCAAAAGTTATTGCACTTTTTTCAAAAGCTGTCAAAATAGGTGATTATAGATTTCACTTCATTTTGTTTGCATTTTTCAGATTTGATTTGAGTTTTAATTTCAAGTTTCTATACATAGGATTTTAGAGCATTGTCTAAGCTTTAATCTGACCCATATGGCAGATCATTTGGGCTAGTATCCAAAGAGTTATGAAAATTCTTGATTCCTAGCCAGCCGGACCTAAGAGGGCAACAAGCCAGGTGGGCTGAGTTGATGCAAGAATTTCACATGGAAATTCGTTACAAGAAAGGTGCCAAAAATCGCGTGGCTGATGCATTATCTCGGATATTGTATCAGATGTCTTTTTGTGGTCATAGAAAATGGCCTGATTGCTGAGATTAGACAGGCTCAGCAAGAGGATCCTCATTGTCAAGGGAATTGTGAGAGAGGCAAATCTTGTGCAAGTAGAATCTCAGGATGAGAGCTAGTGGACTATATTCTACTCGTGAACTTTTTGTTGTCATCCTTGCGTTAAAGATCTGGAGACATTATTTGTATGGATCTAAATTCGTGGTTATGACAAATCATGAGTCTCTTAAGTACATCTGTGATGCCTCGGACCTTAGGGGTCATAAGGCCTGTTGGTCAGAACCCATTCAAGAGTTTGAATTCGACATTAAGTATCATCGAGGTACATCGAATTGTGTCGTTGATGCTTTGAGCCGGATTGGAGAAGTTAATCAGTTTAGCTTTGCTGAGTTCCAATCCAAGTTGTATCTTTCTCTGCGAGATGTTTGTCGGACCGATGAGTTTTTGGTCGTATTTGGCAAGAAGTCCTGGCAGGAAGCTCTATTTTGAAAAATAATCTTGGAAAGCAGAATTCCAAGAAGTCTCGCGAAGAGAAGATACTTGATGATTATTCCATTAGGAATGGTTAGCTTTTCCGTAGGGGAATCGTTTTGTGTGCAGATATCGCGGACATAAGGGCCCCAAATCCTGCACGAGTGGCACGATAGCCCCAGCGCGAGACACCCTGGTATACATAGGACATTTGACCTTGGTCAAGAGAGAATTTACTGGCCAAAAATGAAAGTCATGTCGAGGCATATGTTCAAAAGTGTGAACATTGCCAAGTAAAATAAAGCGGAAAAGACTCAAAGCAGCTGGTCTGTTGCATCCTTTGAAATTCCCAACAAGTAATGAGAAAGAACTTTCTTGGATTTTGTGGTCGGACTTCCCAAGTCAGGGAAGTGTCACGATGCTATTTGGGTAGTAGTTGACATGCTAACCCAAAATGGCGCAGTTTATTCCAACAAAAACTATTGTCAAAGCTTCTGAACTTGCTCAACTCTTCATTAAAAAGTTGTTCAGGTTGTATGGGTTGCCGAACGATATTGCTAATGATCGCGATTCAAAGTTCACTAGCAAGTTTTGAAAGGCGGTCTTTGAAAGACTGGATACTAACTCTAGTCTATCATCTATCCTTCGCAAAAATGTGACAAAGTGGGCCAAAATGCCTTAAAAACCATTTTTAAGGCACCTTCATATTTTTTTGGTTTTTTTCGCTATGTTTAACCTAGGCACCTTCGGCTTTTCGCTACTTTAAACTAAGGGCACTTTTCGGCTTCTTCGCTGCCTTTAGTCTAAGGCACTTTTTTCAGCTTTTTTGCCTTTATAGCCTTCTTCGCTGTCTTAAATCTAAGGGCGCCTTCGTGATTACATATCTTAAGTCTAAGGGCACCTTCAAAAGTTGCATACCTTCAGTCTAAAGGGGCACCTTAGGGTTTTTTCGCGTTTTTGCTACATTGGAAACCGATGTCGCCAACTTATCATCAACCCTAAAAACAGCTGGAGAAACAAATATCCTAAGGGCGGTCCACCAACTTTGTACAGATGCAAAATTGGAGATATGGGCAGTGGGGGGCATAAGATATTCTCTCTCGACACTAATATACTAGCTGAATCAAGTTATGTAAGTGTTAATTGAATTTCTCTTTCAATCAGGGTTTTCTGTA
The DNA here is from genome assembly GCA_029204225.1 of Diphasiastrum complanatum. Classification (NCBI taxonomy): domain Eukaryota; kingdom Viridiplantae; phylum Streptophyta; class Lycopodiopsida; order Lycopodiales; family Lycopodiaceae; genus Diphasiastrum; species Diphasiastrum complanatum. The sequence goes on along the minus strand of MU836475.1, from coordinate 1,471 downwards.
GCTAGAGTTATCACGCTCAGCAATTGATGTTATTTTCAAGCTATTGTACTCACGGTTGATATTAATCAGAGTGCAATTTTTGTCTCACTACTGCGTCGTTCATTGCGCATTCTGTATGAATTCTTCTACTTGAATGTTTCTGCTGCTAACTGTTGGGTTTCCGTTGCTACACACCTACGCTCAAATCCTTGAGCTTCTGCTGCCGCTCACACCCACGGTTTTACGACATGATCTACTATATCATCGGTAAGTGGCTTCTAAAACCTATCCATTCTTGCTGAGTATAATGCTTTTTTGCAAAGGTATGCTCATTCAAATTGTGCTACTCTGATATGTGTTGTAGCGCGGCCTATATTGCAACACTGTCCTACTATATCTATTGGATGTTTGCTTGAATGAAGTATTAATATAGGCCGTCTGCTCATTTGGAACTATTGTGGTATATTGCATCAATGCACCGATATCACATTAGTACGGAATGTTGCCATCTTTTCACATGTTATTAAGCAATCCATCGCTGACCAGAATGTTTGCTATATGACTGTAGCATACTGTTATGTGAAGCACACATCATACATAAACTTTCTTGAGGCACGTTTTATTGATAATCACATTTGGGCGCTTGCAAGGAAGCACGTCGTTGTTGTCCTTGCATTGTATTTGTTGAAAATAAAAAAGCCATCCAACTTGACTTTTGGGGTTGATGAAGATTTTCATCTTGCATATAGTGTTACAGCTTGTAAATGTCAAAATTAGCCTTGTAGAAACTCGAGCTATATCACATGCAATAAAGTCTAGTTGTCATATGTGACATGCATGTAGATTTAGATCATGAAATGGCCAATTTTGGGTTAGTAGAAACTTGAGGTACCATAATTGCATAAAGTCCTAATTGTCCAAAGTGACATGCAAGGCATGCAAGAGTTGTTATGGACACATGCAAGTGTACATTAGTAGTGTAGAAATCGCCATATGTAGAAAGCAAGTAGAAGTAGGTGGATTAACATGCATGAAAGTGATATGTGTCACTATTTTGGTAGATTACACTTTTAGATGTGGAGAAAATGAGTTGCATGCTAGTACTACCACAAGAATTTGGATTTTGTACTTGTAAGCTTGTATTACGATTCTCTCTCTAAATCGAGGAGAGACTTTTTCTCATGTAATAAAGCTTCATTGTACTTTCTCACACGTGTGGAATCTAATTGCTTTTAATTATTTGCATTATATTGTGATCTAGCCTTGGATTTAGTCTCAGATTGTGAATTTCACTCTAAATGTGGTCTATGTGCTATCACAAAGCTTAGGGAAGGCCATTAACACATTTGTGGTTTCCCACACGTGTGTCTTGCTGGTTTTTTCATAGTATTTACATGAATGAGATATCATTGAGAACCAACGTGAATGAGTGTCATCGTTGCTATCCAGCGATGAGATACCAAAATGTCCTACTATTGCTTTTGAATGTATG
>MU836474.1:0-28307 GCA_029204225.1 Diphasiastrum complanatum | reverse complement strand
ATGCTATAATTGAGGTAGCTCTGTTTTTGCTAGTATATAAGAGATTATTATATATATTTATAGTAATCAACATACATTAATGATATGGAATTAGTAGGAGAATTCCATCAAGTTTGGCACATGAATGGCGAGCCTACTGAGCTCACCATCAACTTCCTCCATGCACCTTACTAGCAAAATGTGTCGACTCATAATGCATTTTTTACTACTACTGCATCACATTTGCAAGTAAATAAGTTTGAACTTCTTGCCTCCACACATAATGCCAAGTGTTTGTTTTTTCTTTCTACTTTGGTTGCACTTTCAACGATAGAATGTGCATGTGAATGAATAATTTCGAATCCAGGGACAGAATGTGCATATCAATGAAAAAAAAACACCTCACACTCTGCCATTACGCACTCGGGCTTCAACCCTCAAGGAAGGGCTCTCCCAGGGAAAAACACCCTTGTACTTGGCTCTGATACCATGTGAAAGTACTGTACTTTAGGACCATAAATGGATCTACAAAAGATCCACAAGAGTGATTGGATGCTTGCTTAACAATCTATCAAAAAACTAGACACAAAAAAGTTGATCTAGATTGGCAATTTGACAAACAACAAGCACTAACAATCAAAAGCATTGATAAACATTGAAATCCGAGCCCACACGTGTGTACTACAGGCTGTAGTACGGCCTTCAACCTGAGAAACAAGTAGAAATTGATTTGGTCTCATTTGGATCACAAAAACTCAATGTACATAGTGAACTAGCTTGAGATTGCCAATGAGCTCCAAAAATTTTCTATCTTCTCACTATGGAGAGAGGGAATACATAGCAAATTCGACTTCCTTCTTGAAGTTAGGTGGATTTCCAGCATGTAATAAGGAAGTTAACTCACTCTCCTTGACCTAAAATGAAACCCTAGTCTATTTCCTAGAGTTATGCTTGGTAGGTAGCTAGTTGGTCAAATTTTCACCTTAAACTTAGGTGTAGGTCCTATAAAGTAGGGATGACCACCAAATAGACATGAACAACTCTCTTGACTTGACCTAACCTACATTAGGATGGGTTTCCCATGTGGCATCATGGCCTCACATGTGTGGGACCCACTTGTGTACACAATTTACACTATTCTACATGGTTTTTGATCAAGCTAGATTTGCCAATTTTCAGCAATTCTTCACACTTCCACCACCCATAAACTTAGTCTCTCATTTTTTTTTCAGAGCACTTTGTGCCTTACTTACCATATCTCACCAGGCCATGACTTTGTTAGCTTTGTTGCTATTTCAACGATTTGCTATACGATCAGGTGTCGCTCTTAGGTGGGTTCGAGTATCAAAGCTTCTCTTGGAATTTGGATGACCTTATTTTACATCATATTGGGAGGGAAATAATGTGTGAGTTGTTCGCTGAAATATCTGTTGAAAAAATTTGGGCCTTGATTATAGGTCGGAGATGCGTTGTCCATTGCCCAGATCCATCAATTAAAGGCACACTCCTCCACCACCACACCAAGTAATAAGATACCCAATTTCTTTAACACACACACACACACACACACACACACACACACACACACACACACACACAAATTCCCTAAAAAAATCACATCCACCTCACCAAGCAAAGTTTTAGTAGGTTGTGTGATTTACACAATCTTCCCATGTCGTAGCCCTTGCGGCCTTTTGTAAAGGCCTTTCCTTGGTGGAAGGGCCTTGAGTGGGACCCCCCCCCCCCCCGCCCCCTACCCCCTCTCTCCGAAGGGCTCTTTTTTTTGTGTTGGTGACAATTCTCATGTAAATATTTTTCAATGGGAGGTGTGTAAAAACAAGTAATATTTTTGTCAAGAAAAATAGAAAAATTTGCTATGGAGGAAGCCTAATTTCTCCTTTATTAACAAAGGCGTTGTGAAGTATCTCAATACATTTTGACATGTGGGCTCAAGATATATTCAAATAAAAGACAACCTAACTTTTAAGGGCTAGGGAAACTCTCACTTAAGCCCAACTAACAGTTAGCCCGTTATTGTTAATTGATGTTTGGGGCCCCACTTGCATTTTACAAGAGATTCGAAGGTTCATAGTTAAACCTAATAGGGCCCGACCGACTACACCCATTCATTAAATTATTCGTAATGAGCTAGTGGAAAATGGCCCTAATAGGAACAAGAATCTTTCAGCAAATCCTCACTATTAAGGGTGGTTTCAGACTATGTTGCTTGACAAGTTTCGAATTTAAAATGAAGGTCTCCCATTGATCCAGGAAAGCAAAATGGGTCTACTCCTTTTTTGATTGCTACCATGTGGCAGATGACGTGGCATGGGACCCTTGCCACGTAGGGACAATTCCAACACATTTTTTTGAGCTTGAGGACATTGCCTGCTTGTCAAGGGCAACTTAACAAAAATGGACTAATGATGTGAAAGAGATTCAAACATGCCACTCAAATTGTGTCCTTTTCATTTAGCTGGTAGTCAAATTTAGTCAAATTTAAACTCAGTTGCCAAAATTCAAAAAATGGTAGCAAAGGGATTTGATGGGTAGGCAAAGGGATTTGATGCTCTTTGCCATTGCACTACACCGCGCTAACGATATCATTGCAAAGCTAAAAATAAAAAGAAAAACACCCTATAGGAACAAGTAAATGAGAGCTCAAGATAGCTTGCCTGCTTGGCAATTATTATTGGCGTTATATTGTTCTGGGTCGATTATAGTGGGGGGAGTATATACCTCTTCAGAATGCAGGATCGCGTTTGCTGCTGCTTTCATTATGCGTTTTGGCTGAGCCAGCATTGCCGTTCTGTCATATTGAATCAGGTAAGCATGCAATTAGCGACATTTTATTTGTGTCTTGCTTACATACCTGTTGTTATTGCCGTTCTGTCATTTTGTTTCAGGTAAGCATGCAATTAGCGACATTCTATTTTGTGCCTTGCTTACATACCTGTGTTCTACAGATATTCATTTTTTCTTAGGGCGTATTTTGTAGTAAGCGTTGGTTCTGTTGTCTATGGGGTAAAGAATTGTAGAGCTGGTAATACAAAGACGTGCAAATCCTGATGGAATAAGTCGTATAGATATTCTGTCTGAGGATATTCAAGAGGATGAGAAACATAGGAAGCTTGAAAACGTAGTCTATGATGTAATCATTTCAAATGAGGAAACTGTTACATTAAAGGTAAAGGTTACGCATCAATGACCTTAGAAGATGAAGTACAAAGCACTTGCAACCTGATCAGTAAAAAAACAAAAGCACACTAGCCTGAACAGCAGACCTAATAGCTTACTTATGCAAGGTTTTGGCTAATGCCAATATTATGAAGCTATGCATAATACTTATTACTAGTAATACATTTCTATATACAAGAGATCTCAAAAGTTGGCCAGTTGGAGATTTTTAACAGTTTTCCATGTCTGCAGAACTCTGAATCAATTGGCCGTTCAACTGTTACACAATTTCTCTCTCATTTCAAAGTTCATACCTCTTCTAATATTAATATTCCAATCAAATTTATAAGCAAGACAAAATCTCTTTCGTAGCAATACTTTACCTATAAATCCCACTAAACTTGTAAGACGAACATTTATTGCAGTCTTCCGGTTTGCTCCGTGTGGCAAATGTTGCAATGCTATATGCCTATTTGGTAGCGTTTTGCTCACAAAAACCTCTGTCCCTGCTAAGGAAGATGCATGATTGGGTAACAATGCGGAGGTTCATTTTGTCTTCAAAGATGCCCAGCTTGCATGAGATTACGAATCTAAATATGTTCCTTTGTGGCATAACATGCTCCCATATTTTGCATCTTGAGTTTCATTGGATGCTGATTATTATGTTTTGGTGTGTCTTAATTGTTTAGTAAAATGGAGAGGGGTAGAGGGAGAGAGGGTGTGAGAGAGATAGGGTGTGTTTAGGGTTGAGAGAGAGGGGGGAGGGAAGAGAGAGAGTGTGAGTGTGTGTTGAGAGAGAGAGAGAGAGAGAGAGAGAGAGAGAGAGAGAGAGAGAGAGAGAGAGAGAGAGAGAGTTGTATGTTTAGAGTTTAGGGCTGGGGACATAGAAGATATAGCAAATGGTAGAATGTAAACATTGCATGTCAGTGCATGGGAAGCATTGAAGCTTCTAGTTGTGTAGCATTTGAAGAACTGCCATTGCCTGGTAGCTCTCAAGGGTTTCTACAACGCCAACTGCCAAATGAATATCTTTGTATATAAAGCTTCAAAAGTTGGAAGTGTCAAAATTAACATTGTTAGAATCATGTGCCTCTTTCTTGCAAACAAAAGTCAGTGAGCACTGATCATAGCCTTAGTATAAGATCTTAGGCAACCTAATCTCCCCCCTCCTCATTTTCACCAAACTTGACTTATCTACAAAACCCTCGCATCTTCTCTCTCTCTCTCTCTCTCATATATAAAATGGGGGATGATCGTCTACCCTACCCCCCCTCCCTTTCGTACCCCAACAATCTTTTTTTTCCACCCTCCTTTTCACTTTCCCTCCCCTTTGACTTCATACATTTAATATAGCTTATAGTGTTGTTTTTTAACATAACTTTGATATGTGAAAAAAGCATTTCAACTCTAAAAGCTAACCCTAACCTGTTTTTCCCCATGCTGCGCCTCTATTTTGCCTTCACAAAGCTCCGACAAAGATAGAAAAAATCCACACAAAACTGACTTGCATAATTTGAGTCTTGGACGAAGATCTCATATGGAAATTGCATGGTTTTGTGTGACATAAGTGCTCCACATAAGAAAACATGTTAGATCTTCAACTTTATGGGGTTCAACCAATATATGATAGGCTTATAACTTTACATTGGCTAAGATCAAGCATATAGGTTGATAAGCAAACATGAATTCAAAATGTAAGTTAATGTAAAAACGAATCCGTTATTTAGCAAAGCTTTATACCAAGTTTAGCTGATTGTAATGTCTACTGCACATAATATGGAGGGATTTGACACTGCTTGGCGGAGCAAATTTGATGATAAGGTCTTATTCATAAAGTTTCGCTTTGTTGAACGACGCAATGCTGCTTTACGCCTTCGAGCTAAGCTCAAAGGATCTTTTATTTTTATGGATGAAGATCTAACACACACACAATGGCAAGCGAGGAAATTGGTCATTCATGAGGCCAATGCTAGAAATCAAAGAGTGGTCTTTATTGAAGGCAAGCCTAAATTCTACGATAAGATTTCACAATAGAAAATCGGGGATCCCGGGCACAAGATCCCCTCATCCATTAAGAATTGGTTTTTGGAATTGTAACGGTGTGCTTTCATCTTCTTCGGCAGAAATGTGATATTTTGCTCGTAGCGGAGACTCATAAATCACTGTATCGACCCTTCCAGCCATTCAAGATTACTCATGGTATTCAGCATATAGGCCTTTATTAAGAGGAAAAACCACACGTGGCTCTGGTTGTGTTGCATGTCTTACCAAGGAAGTTTATCGTACTCATTTTAAGCTGCTCAAAAGTGATCCATTTGCGCGATTTATTTGGTTACAGTTTTTTGGTCACTTCTCAGGGCTACCTCAGGATCTCTTTATAGCAGTTTGTTATTTTGCACCTCAGACATTAGCTTTTGCAGATTATGGTGATGATCCCTTCCAGGTTCTTTCCGATGATATAGCCAGCTTTGCACAGCAGGGCCTTATCTTATTAGCAGGAGATTTTAATGCTTGCACTAGCACCCAGCAGACAGAGTTTCATGCAGATATTGATTTCCTACATATTCAGGTTTTGGATGTGGGTTTGGACAGGACCTCTCAGGATGCAGATACCCCGGCTACACACTTTGGAGAACAGTTGATTGGACTTGCAGAAGCTCACTCTTTAGCCATTCTAAATGGCTTGTCTCGATGGCCATCATCCATCATCATCAGTTTTTACCTGCCATCCGCACGGTGGTGGACACAACGTTGTTGACTACTTCTTTGGCTCACCAGCCTTGATTCCATTTCTTCATACTTTTCATATTATGCACCCTACCATCTCTGATCACTCTCTATTGCTCCTGTCTCTTGGCCATGCTACTCTTGGTACTGTTACGACTCCGCATTCCACACGTCGCCATCGTCCTTCTTTCTCTCCACTTGGTCTTCCTACTTACACCTCCTCTCTGGCCACAATGCTCGATGCTTTCCCCTTCTCATCTTCGGTAGACCAACAGGCCGCCTTTTTATCTCAGTCGCTTCTTTGTTCAGCCAATACTGCTGCATATCCTCCAAAAACTTTTTCATCTCATAAATGCACTTACAATAGATGGTATGATGATGAGTGCCTCTCTCTACACAAGCAGGTTGTTCACGCTCAATATCATTCTCCCGACACCTTAGCATCTAAGCAAAGAGAATACCATAGAATGACTTTGAAAAAAGACCACGTACTTTCAGTCTCTAGCACCGAAACTCATCGATTCCTTGGACTCCTCTTCTTCCACCTTCTTTTGGAATATGTTCTCTAAAAACTCCTGTATGCCAGCTCCTATTGCCGTTGAATCGTGGATTGACTATGCTACAAAACTTTATACAGTTGACTCTCCTTCCATCTCTCTCTCACCACGACCATCAGATTTCACCTTTTCACTCCGTCCATGATTGAAAATGCCATAAAAAATGGCCAAAACCATAAAGCCACTGATGTTGACTCTCAAGTATGGACTTTCTAAAACCTATCGCCCATATTGTTGCTCCATACATCTCCTACGTTTTTAACCAATATGTTATTTTTGGCCTTCCCACACCTTGGTGTACTAACCTTTTGCACCCTATACTTAAGGCTGGTGATCCTCTGAATGTAGACAACTATCGTACTATTATGATCAGCCACACTATGGCTAAGCTCTATGGTTCGGTTATGCAGTCTATCATCAGCGCTCATGCGGAGACAGAGGAGTTATATGCTATGGGACAGGCAGGTTTTAGAGCAGGCTGCTCCAGAGCGGACCAGATATCCATACTGAGATGTATCATTGAGGCGGCAAAGTTCAGGAAACAGAGAGTCTATTGCTGCTTTGTGGACTTCCGCAAAGATTTTGTTGCCTCAACTTTTTAGTGTAGAACAAGGTTGCAACGAGAATTCTTCATAAAGAATCTTTGATCTACAACTGATCCCATAGATTTGATAAGATCACTGAAGAAGAGATTGATGAAACACAGGAAAGCCTCAAGTTGCATTAGTTCTGCATGGGTTGACAGGATCCAAGCAACAGACATTCGAAAGTCTTCTTCCTCAGTATCTTCCTCGATTGGATGGGCTATCCAATTTCAGATGCATTTTTTTTTGTCCCTGCATCCGGTGCTATAGCCTTATGCATAGCTCCTTGATGTAGCATAATGGTATCCATTTCTAGCTCTAGAGCAGTTATTAGAGCCATGCATCCCACATTCGGATTCATCAAATCCCATGCAGTGAAGGGATCTTTTTGGTCATCTGTACACAAGGAATTTGACGATTTTGAATTCAGTTTCCATGGTAACCTGCTTTCCTTGTTGATAGGATTGATGACATCCTCTAATGCAAGAATGTTCAGGGATTTTGCACCAACTCCTTTCATCAATATCACATTAGATTCATTAGTTGGTAGCTTGATGTAGATTTGCTTCAGATCTTTGGATGGATCTCTTACTATTGACTTCATTGAAACAATGTTGATACCAATTTCATCATCAAAAAGCTCGTTGCTGTATTGGTATTTGAATTTTGCATCAATGTTATATCGCTCGCTTGATCCATGTTCAAGAATAATTCCATATAGATCTTTATCAATAATATGGTCGTAACCACTGATTTGTGGAGTAGAGCATAATTTTCGGCAATCGAATTGTACTCCGTAATTTAACTGCAGTTGTAGAAGTTTGTTCTGCTCATAGTATACCTCCTTATTTTGACCTTGGTCCTGATCATTACAACTGTCGGACAAGACTTGATCTAGATTCTCAAGTTGGTCTTCATCCACTTATCCATCGGTGCTTTGCTGACATTGATTTGTCTCCGTGGAAGATAGATCGATATTAAGAATTCTGCTTTCTTCCTTGAAATCATCAGCTTCATCAAAAGATTCATGATCTTGTTTGCTCAAAACATCTCGATCGATATCTGCCTTTGGCTTGGAAGTTTGCCCTTGGACTAGAGGAAGCGTTGTTCCTTAACATCAACAGTGGTACACAATTCAGGATTAGTAGTTTGAATATCAATTGGATGTTGTGGAATACCAATCGATTGCAATATAGAGTCAAAACAAGCGACCATCTTGTTGTACATTTCTTCCCATCTTCGCTCTGACCTTTCTTGTAATTGTTGTCCTGTTTGTTTCGTTTCTTCGGTACTATCCTGTATGGCAGTTAAAAGTGTACCTAATATTTCCTTTGTTCCACTGGTCACTTTATTGATAGTAGGGTCTACACTATTATTTGATCTTCCATGAATACTGACCCACTGTTGTTGAGTTGATGGCGTTAGACTTCCCACAAAATTGACATAGGGATTGGAAATTGTCGTTCCATTTGCCACAGTAATATTCCTTCCCTCCTTAAAATCGTTTGCATAAGCAAATGATGTACCCATCAGAGAAGGACCAATCATACCTGTAGTGGCATAGAGAGAACACCCTTCATTGTCGTCAATTTCTTCACTTTCATAGGCATCTTCATAGGCCTCATAATCAACATTATCATCTTTATTATGATCGAAATGTTGTTCTACAACATGGTGATGTCGTCTTTTGAGTTCATCAAGATCATAGAATTGATCCATGGGCTCGTAGTGATATTCTGTTCCACTTTGCACCTGTTGTTGCTCATCCATGCTTGTCGTTTCAAACTGATCCTCAGTAGTAAATTGGAATTGATCTTGATCCTGATAATCACCATCATTGAACTCTCATCCTGACCATCAAATGGTTCAACCGCTTCATCTGCAGAGCCATCTCCAATGACTGGTTCGTGTTGTTCTTCACTTTGCTGATCGTTGTTGAAATCTTCAGAGTAATGGTCAAGTTCTGAAGTGTCGTTGTAGTTATGATATTGATCATCATTAGCAAAATCGTTGTTCTGGTCTTGATACTGATTGTCATCAGCGATGTCGTCACCTTGATCATAATCTTCGATGTAATCATCACCTTGATCCCAATATTCCCCCACATCATTCTCACAATCGTCATCACAGTATGACTGATCGTCATTCTCTTGTTCATAAGGCCAATCCATTAGAGTCGATGTGGAATAACTAAACCTTGAAATTGTGGATTGCAATCTTGGGAAGAATTTGGAGATGTAATGGAAACCAGTTTTAACAAGGTGCAGTTAAGCAGTGACAGTAGGCATGAGTTTTTTCGATTAAAGCAAATAAAAAGGACTTTTGAAAAGGTCAAATTTTGATCCAAATAAGACTCCTACACTGACAATCTTGTTGAGCTAATGAAGTTTGCTTTCTACGGCACTGAAATCCGAGCTCAAATGGATGAGATATGGTCAATTGAATGAATAAAATATAAAGTGTAAACAACTTAGGACAAAGGGTCCTAAAATAAAATTAAAAATAAGAAGTACATAATGATGACGAAATGATGACCATTGTACTCAGCGCAGTGAACTGAGCAATTTTCGTTCTTAATGCACTGAATTCCGACGTTAAACACAAAAGTTAAGGCTACACGGAGACAGGGGAATTAACAACTTAGAAAGGGGGTTCTAAAACAATTTAACAAATCTAATTCTATAAGATTTGAAATCCTTGAAACATTGTTGTGCTCGTGACAAAAAAAAATGTAAAACCCGTCAAAGAAATAGGAATAACCAGGAATTTTTTTTTTTATCGGGCACGTTGATGGGAGGGAGAGAATATTTAAAGAATATTTTTTTAATGAAATCTTTTTTGGAATATTACGAAAATCCAGAGGGAGGCGCAGGGCTGGGCCGTGAGGGAGTTCGCGTGAGAGAGAGAGAGAGAGAGACGTCACGAGGAGGGAGGGAGGCGTCGCATGGGCAGAGAGGGGTGCGAGAGATGGGGTGCGAGGGGTGAGTTAGGTTTAGGGGTTGATGGAGGTACGGGGCGCCGGGGTATAGATAGGTTTAGGTTTTGTTTTTTTTTCTTTGTTTTTTTTTGTTTTTTTGTTTTTTTAGGTTTTAACTCAGAATTAGGGTTTTAAATTTTTGGCAGCATATCTCTTTGTTTTTTTTGCACTTTTTTTTTCTTGCCCTAAATTGCGAACGTAGGGTTAGGGTCTTGCGAGGGTAGGGTTAGGTCAAATTCTTGATTTCTTGCATTTTCATTGTAATTTGATGTTTAATGAATGGATTAGATGTTTGAATGCTAAGATTGGCACATGACAATTTTGGTATCAAAGCATTAGATCCCTTCCCCATCAGATTTGGTGGATTTTGTTAAGTTTGGTAGAGTTTCTTGTTCTAGTTTTCTTGTTTTTACCAATTTCCAGCAAGTTTTGATTCACTTTTTGACCATTTTATCTTCATTATTTGTGTGATTTCCTATTGTGGATCAGTAGATCTTTTGTTTAGCTTCTTGGAGGTACTAAACTTTTCTAATTTAGAGCTATAATGACCAAGTTATGGCATTTTAGTGTTTCCATTCCAATTTTAGCTAGTTATAGTTTTTGCAGTCTGTTTTTCTCCATTTATGGCTGAATTTTTGGCCGAATTTCATGACTGTATTTCTATAGGATTGTAGATCTCAGTCTTAGCTTGAATTTGAGCCAATTTGCAAGGAGGTCTAAAACTAGTTTTGGTGAAAACTTGAGAGAGAAGCACTTCAACTTTTCATTTCTGAAGAAGCAAAGTAAGGTATCTTTATTCATGATTATTCAAGATAGGGCCTGATTCTAGAGCATGATCAAAGCTCTCATGTGATTTTAGGCACACGAACCACTTTCTCCATCAAGAAAGCTCTCCAAGAGAAGCTCCAAGATCTCTTAAAACTCAAAATTACAAAATGAACAATAGCCTCCAAATTTAGCACGACCTCAGCTATTTATAGTGGTCATTTGTGCCTCTACTATAAGTTTGGGGCCTTATTTGGCTAATTTGGGCCTTACAACCATTATTACAAGTCTGCTATTCACAAATATAGCGAGGTTTTTCGAGCCACCTTATCAACTGTCCTAATGACTAACTCTAGTCTACTTTAGCTCCATGGCCATATTTGGTAATCCATTAGTAAGCTCATGGGCTAATTACATGCAACACATGACACCTTGTGCCTCCGCCCCCATCTCCTCGTCATCCTCTTCGTATCCCCCTCAACCCACTCCTCCTCCTCATAGTCAACCCCAAGCTCCTCTCCACCCTTCGAGCCCTCATCATCTCCCTCTCCCTCTGCCTCTCTGTCCTCCTATGCCGCCGTAAAGCCCGTGCGTAAGCTTATGCCTGTCTATAGAACTCTATATAGATCTCATCATCCATCTCCTCCTGCGTGGGTGCTGCCTGACGAGCAGCAGCTGCCGAATCCACCATGCAAGAGTCAGGGTTCACCTGCAACCAAAAACAATACATTGTTGTCAGGTAGGTATTTTGCAATTCTTTGCATATTTTGAAAGCAATTCAATTCGTCAAAACATAGCAAGAAACAAGGGGTAATGATGTGACTCACCTCGAGCATCTGGCCCTCTGCTCGTGTGCGCCTCAACATATGGCCGTTGGTGTTCACAAACACCAACCGCCTACACTGCGTGGATAACTAGTTCCTCTTCTGCGTGTGATACAAGGCCCAAGTGTTTCAATTCCGCTCACAAGCGGATGCTGAACAGTCCTGTGCAAGGACTCTCTCGGCCAATCGTGGCGATCACCTGTGCTGCGCCCGTGGTAGCTCCACCACGTAACGGGCCTCAGTTGATCCTCCCTCAACCGACTTTGCTTTCCATCGAAAGGAAACTTGAAGCGCTCAAATGTGATTAGCTGGCGTGCAGTGTTACTGAGCATCGGACCTGTTGGCAGAAGAAAAACATGGCACGTGTAAGTCCTCTCGAATTTACACACTAGCAATGAGTACACTACTGTAGTATTTAGGCTACCAAGTGATTTCTCACACATACCTGGTCTGGGCCATATGCGCTCCGTGTACTCCACCCATCCCCGGTGCAGCTCCCGATTGTCCAAATCCCGGGTAGAGCGCCACAAGGGGTGCAACACGTGGGCTACGACGTGGATGGGTCGGTGGAAGTAGTCCCATCTGGCTTCCAATATTTGCGAGATCTCCTCCCTCCTGCAGTAGACAAATTACAAAAATCAGTGCACCGTAGCATAAAAGAAACGCATCAAACTTGAGTGAGAAACAACAAACTAGACACTGAAGAGTCATACCTGTGCTCGTCGAAGGGTTCGAAACATGTTTCGGAGAATCGCGGTTCGCAAAACGCGAACCCAGCGAAACACATTTCTCTGCAACTATGATTCAAACATCAAATGGCCGGTTGTGAACCAGCCAAGACTCCGATGGAACTAGGTTCGAAATATTCGAAGGACCAGTGTCGTCAGAAAAAATCCTTATCATTCTATTATTGGTTGTCTCATGTATGCCATGATATGTACTAGACTTGACATTGCTTTTTCAGTCTGTACCCTAAGCCAATAGATGTCGAATCCACGTTTCATTCATTGGAATTTATTTTTAATTAGATTTATATATTTATAAATTTTAAATTTGAATTATTATTATTTTTTCTTTCTTCTTACTGGTTGTCTTTTGCTTCTTAGTCAATATTGGGTCTACCCAGGAGAATCCGGATCCTTTCGAAACCCAGTTAGCAACTTATGCTTGGGTACTGATTTTAGACATAAGCAATGCTGTTTGGCTAAGATTTTTTGTTTATTGTATTTTATATGATTGTTTTGACTTAGATCCTTTGACTTTTTGAGTTGCTTGTATATTGGTTCTAAGCTTTACCTTACTTATGACATCATTGACTTCTCTATATAAATTTCGGGAAGTAGATCTATGTGATGGTCTACACCCTTAGAGGGGGGTAGACCCTCAGGCAACTGCTCATGGAATATATGACTGTACTCCTCCCTAAGTCTTTCAAAGATTTTACCCTCAGGTGTAGATTCTAAATTAGCATTTGAAAAAGACAGTTTTAGGAAAAGACGATACATCAATATTGAAATTTTGAGTAACACAAGCATCCATGTAACATTCATCTTTGAGATAACATAAATATGAATGATACTCAGAATCCAACAAACATTCAAGGTCTTTACGAGGGATACAAATTTAAAGTCGTAGAGGATTGGATAAACATATGGCATAGCTACTTTAGTTTACATAATGTCCCTGAAGGAAAACGTATAAGCTAAGTACTACTTTTCCTAGAGGGTAAGGCTTCCTCCTGGTGGAGGGAAGTTCCTTCGAAGCCAGTCACTTGGGCTGGATTCCAGGAGGAATTCTGTAAGGCTTTCATCACGGTGGACGATTTTAAGTTGTACCTATGCTTTATAAATTGTCGCATGGACATTTGTGAATTGGAAGTGTATGTTCAAAATGCGTGCAAGTGTAACTTGCTACACATGTTGGAAGATGCTATTCTAGTGGCCAAGGCCTATGATAGTACTATTGTAGCTTCACACAAGCATGCCCTTAGCCAAACGGCCTCGAAGCAAAAGAATGAAAAATTATAAAATAAATGAAAGAAATTTTTTAATGAAGTTCACGTCGTTGCTCATCAGAAAAAGAAATTAACTTATGGTAAAAGACAAAGCTTGGAATTTGGTTATTAAGGAAAATTTATGTTTCCTTTGCAATAAACCTGGGCATCACGCAAAATGGTGCCTGCAAGAAAGGACAAACTTTCAAACAATATGACGATGGAAATACCTACAGGCACGCTTGAGATCAATTTGGTTGGTATTTGTGCGTGCTCTTTAATTTTAGCACACTATCTTTCGGTCCTAGTCAATTGTTTTGGGTTAGAGGCAAAATAATAGGGAAACACATAAATGTGTTGTTAGATTTTGGTAGCACTCACAATTTTATTAACTCTTGGCTTGTGCAGAAGCTTTAGGTGCCCACCATGGCTAGTGACCATCAGTACGTGGTCCACTTAGCCTCGGGGTGGTCAGAAATTAGGGAGGCTACCGAGCATTAGTTCAATCTTATGATCTACAAACTGAATGGGCGGTAAACCATGTGGGAGATCCTTTGAAAAAACTTCATTAAATTCTTGTTTTAAGTCTTGCACTACTTGTTGCTAACAATTCGCTGCAAAGTCAAATTCTAGCATGAGTTACGCCCATTGGGGGCCTTATGACCTCTCAGATGATTTTGATTACAAAAATACTTCAATGGTTGGTGATCCGTATTCACCACAAACTTACTACCGTACATGTAGCATCTCCATGTTTTCAACGCATGGGTTACAGCAAATAGCTCCTTTTCATGAGTAGTATATTTGATCTGCACATCTAATAACTTCTTACTCTCAAATTAAAAGACTGTAAAAACTGCAACCAACGAAATTGACGATCACTAAGGTCACGTTGAGAAAACAGATAACGTAAAGACTGGTGATCAGTAATAATGTCAAATGGAACTCGATACAGATAATGACGCCACTTCTTAAGAGCATAGATAATAGCAAGAAGCTCTTTCTCATGCACAGAATAACGTTGCTCATAAGAGCGAAGACGACGCGACTCATAAGCAATAATACATTGTGACTGGCGAAGTAAAGCACCCAAACGAACATTACTAGCATCAGTCTCAACAAGAAACTTCTGATCAAACTGTGGTAAACACATAACGGCAGCATCAACAACAGCACAACGAAGAGTATCAAACGCTGATTGACAATCAGAAGTCCAAAGAAAAGTACTAGACTTCTTCAAAAGTGCATGAAGAGGAGTTGCAATAGTGGCAAAATGAGGAACTGGACGACGAAGGTGAGTGGCTAACTCAAGGAACATACGAACATGATGAATATCAGTTGGTATAGGCCAATCCTGGATGGCTTGAACCTTATGAGGGTCCAGACGAATGTGTCCATTACAAACAAGAAAACCAAGAAACTCGATCTCAGAAATAGCAAAAGAACATTTAGACAACTTAGCAAATAACTGGTGATGTACAAGTAACTGAAATACAGAGGAAAGATGGGAAACATGCTCAGCAAGAGACTGACTAAAAAGAGAATATCATCAAAATAAACCAGGACACAATGACCAAGAAGCGGACGCATGACATTATTCATCACATTCTGGAACGTAGGAGGGCCATTAGTAACACCAAAAGGAAGCACACGAAATTCATATAAACCAAGATGAGTACGAAAAGCAGTCTTATGTTCGTCAGAAGTGTGCATCCTGATTTGGTAATATCCAGAACGAAGGTCTATCTTGGAAAAGATTTTAGAGGTACCGAGCTGGTCAAAGAGGTTATCCATGCGTGGAATAGGGTACGATTACGAATAGTCAACTTATTAAAAGCACGGTAATCAATACAAAGGCGTTTGGTGCCATCTTTCTTACTAACAAGGAGAACAGGGGCACCAAAAGGGCTGTGAATGAGACCCTGATCTAACAAGGCAGTAATATGGAGCTCAAGCTCATCACGCTCAAATCGAGACATACGATAAGGGGGACGGGAAGGAGGAGCAGAACCAGGACGCAAGTCAATATGATGGTTCACGTCACGTAATGGTGGTAGCGTCGCAGGTTCTGAAAAGACAAAAGCATACTGATGTAATAAGTCAAAGATCACCTGAGGAACAGCTGCTGGAGTAGAAACTGGAGGAACTGGTACTGCCCGCTGAACACATAATAAGGCTGCACAATGAGCCTTCGGCAAGCTGCGAATAAACTGCTTCCCAGTAATCAACTGGAAGTCTCCCTGAGAATCAATGCCAACAAGTGAGTGTGTAACTGCATCATGTACAAATGTCAATGTCTGCTGTGTCAAGTCCAGTGTAACGGCTCCAAGAGATGCAAACCAATCAGCACCAAGGATAAGATCATAACGCTCCATAGGAATAATGTAAAGATCTGCCTGTCTAGAAAAATCTCCAATGCGGTATGGTAAATGTTGAAACATCTGAGAACTAGGAAAAGAATGGGAATTGGCAACCTCAACTGTGAGAGGCTGTGAAGCAGGAACAGGTGAAGCACGGATCCGACTAGTGATATAACTGCTAATAAAAGAATGAGTGCTGCCAGTATCAACTAAAGCAATATACTCACGACCTGTAATACTTACACGTAACCGAATGGAGCGAGGACCAGGACGCCCTGTCCAAGTAGCATAGGCAAGCTGAGCATGGCAAGTAGCAGGAAGTAAATCAGTGGAAGGATCAGAGGATAGGTCAGGCTCATCAGAAATATGAATGTAGATATTGGAATCATCTGGAGTAGTGCCCTCATGGTAAAAAATAGCAGTAGTAGTAGGGAGAGGCTGACGGCAATTACGGGCAAAATGGTCAGGACTCTTACAACGAAAGCAAAGACGCTTTTGCTGAAGGTCAGCGAACTCTGCAGACGTGTAACGTCGGACAAAAGCAGGTCGAGGAGTCGGAGGATGAGGAGACGAAGGGACAATGGAGAGAGCTGGAACAGAAGGGGTAGGTGTACGGGTGGACGTAGCGGGAAAAGATGAAGCAGAAGGACGGGGTCGGGAGAAGCGGGAAGGAAGGGTGTCAGAGTACTTATGCTATAAAGTACTGGCAAGAGACATCGCCTCAACAAGTGCGGGAGGACGGAAGGAAGAAACATCATAACGTAAAGCACCATGAAGCCCAGCAATGTAACGACTAATAAGCTCAGTGGGCTGTAGATCTGTGAAATGATAAGAAAGCTCCATAAACTGATCTGTATAAGAAGCAAGATCACTGGTCTGAGTGAAGACTACGGAATGTATCACGTTGGCGGTCGAGCCACTGAGGATCAATCATAGCATGATGGAGGTCACGGCGAAAAGTATGCCATACATGGAGCCCTTCCCGATCAGGATCAGCTCTATAAACACGCCACCACGTGGCGGCGCGTCCATCTAAATGTAAAGCAGCCAACTGGATCTTTTGAGGATCAGTCTTAGGGTAGATCTGAAAATATGTGTCAAGCTTAGCAAACCAATTCTCTAATAAGTTCCCGTCAGAGGAACCGGAATAGGTAGCAAGCTGTACCCTATAACGAAAGTCTCGAGCAAAGTGTGGCTCAGGAAGTGGGGGACGTGAAAAGAAACCAGGAGGTGGGTTAGGTGGAATGAACAGTCCACCACCAGGCTGACTAGCAGAGGAAGATGGAAATCCAAATGGAGGGGGAGTCCCAAATGAAGGAAAAACAGGAGCTTTACTAGGACCATGAGGCTGTAAAGAATCAATCTGTGACTGCATAGTAACAAAGCCCGTCATAATGGTATCGAAGCGAAGAACGAGGCCAGAAAGGGTCTCATCCATGCGACGAAATTGATCGGATAAGGTTTCTTGAGTAGTCTCACTCGGGGTAGGTGAATGTGCCATAATGATAGTGGAAGGAATAGACGAAAACTTGAGAGAGCGGACTCTTGTCGTCACTCCAAATTAGTCTATTAAAACCACTATTATCACAACTAAGAAAGGACAGCAATCAACAAATGAAAAAAGTGAAAATGAAGGCTGTAAAAAAGCGTTGGACAGCCAGGAGGCAAGTGACAAATTGGAGTATCAAACGGAGTCAGAATTTCGTGAAATTTGGTTGATGATGGGCGATGGACACAGCCTGCAAACAAGGTGTGAAAAATGGCTGCAAACGGAGACAAAAACGGACGAAAGTGACAAGTATGAAGCGGCTGGACAGCCTGCAAACAAAAGTGAGAGGGCTGAAAATGGGAGGAACGGATGAAAGAGATGAGAGAATTGGGCGTTGGAGAGCCTGCAAACAAGCTGGAAATGGGTGATAGAGGGTTGGAACTTGGGCGCCGGAAATAATCTGCCCAAATTTTTTTTTTTTTTCTCGGCCGCCAAATTTAGCGAAAGTACTTCCGCTAACTATCTGCTAAAGCTCCGCCAAGGAAAATGCTTTGATAGGAGCTGGTCCTCCTCCAAACTGTGCTGAATGTTGCTGAAGCAAAGAGACGAAAGCCCTCAGCAAAGAGAGAAAACTCAGCAAGGAAAATGGGCACCCAATCAGAAAATCAGATCTGAAATTCAGCGATCAGGAAAGTGCTCTGATACCAAGTTACGAATAGAGCCACAACTGATCTAGAGCGAAGCTATGAAAGCATCACATAAGCAAGACTTAAGCTATGAAAGTGGCACATAAGCAAGTCTTAACCCTAGAAAGCAGGAAAGAGAGAGATTAAGGAGGCTAAAGAGAGAGATCAATATCATCAGCTGAATAACAAATGACACAGTTTCCCTACTTATAGCCAAGAGGAAGCCCGAAAAGGAAGCTTCCGGTGGCTAGGGCCCAACTGGGAGGGAAATAGTGCGCCCTCCAAGAAGGCCCCCACTCTCCAGTAATATGTCCAAATGGCCTAATAATGAATGGTAAGGCCAAAGGCCAACCATGTGAAAAAGACTTGCATTTTGGACCAATTTAGTGGAGAGTTCTAACAGACTCATGAAGTGAGATTGATTTTCAAGGTGATTAGTCTAGGGGAAAAGATCAAGGGAATGTGAATCATTTGTCTATATGTATTGGACTTCTGTTCACGAAAGGGAAAATCTGGGTGCCCAATGTAGATGTAATTAAAAAGCAATTTCTTTTTGAATGTCATGACACACCTTGTGTTGGGGACATCCAGGCATACATTGTACATTGGATCTAGTACGAAGGATGGCCAAAATTTAAACCCTTTGTAGAATCCTATGTGTTGAAATGTGACCAATGGCAGCGCAATAAGGTTGAGTGTCTTAAAGCTAGAGGTCTCCATTGGAAATCCCTTGTAGAAATTGGGATAGTATTTTGATGGATTTTGTGTATAGCTCAAATTTTTGTTGAGCGTCTATTTAGGCTTTAGGGATTACCAAGTGACATTGTGAGTGATCATGATCCGAAATTCACTGGTGACCTTGGGTTGGCTGTATTTGCTAAATTAGAGACGTCTTTGAGCTTTAATTGTTCTGATCATCCCAAATCGGATGGTCAGAAGGAAAGAACTAATGAGACGATAGCGAATCATGCATGCATATGTCTCCCGGCGACAATCTCATTGGGAGAAATATCTGTCCTTGATTGAGTTTGCCTATAATAGCAGTAAATATTTGGCCACCAGTAATAGTTGTTTATGCTTATGTATGGATATCAACCTAGTCAATCTATTTTTGTAGAAACTCTGGTGATCAAGTTTTAGAAGGTAGCTGTTATCATCTTGCATGATATGCTACAAATAGCACGCGAGAATGTCCAAAGCGCCCAACAGAGTGACAAACATTATGCTAATATGAAAAGATCACCTTGAGATTTTCAGGAAGGGGATTGGGTGTATTTGTAAATCCCGAAGGACTCAAAAGTAATGCGTACCGGCAAGCATTACAAATTGTTCGCTCGATATAGAGAACCATATAAAATATTAAAAAAGATTGGAACTTTGGCTTACCATTTATAACTTCCTGAAGGAACTCAAATATACTTGGTATTTCATGTTAGTCGACTTAAGAAAAGTCTACGTGAAGGGGATCAGTTTGGTTTTGGAGATCTATTGGACTTGTTAGGGTATAAGTATGCTTGATTGTGAGAGGCTTTAGAATAATTCGTGAGTCCAAGTCAATGGTAGAGACGACGACACCAAGGAGAGTCAAGAGGCCTAGAATAGACAAGGGGGGTGAGTTTTACCCTGGAGGATTTAATGTTTGCTATAAAGGGCTTGGTATTCAAAGAGATAAAACAATGTTCGGTATAGGACATTGAGAGATCAATATATGCATGTTCGAAAAAGTAGACTTAAGAAAATTCTTTGCGGGGAAGCAATTATGACAACCACTTGCATTAACAAGACGAGCCCAACTAAAGTAATGAATAGAACACCGAATGAGGGTTGGATTGGTAACAAATTAGATCTATCATATTTTATGCTTTTTGGATGTCATTGTTTTGTTCATACACTTAAAGAGTAAAGAAGCACGTTCGATAAAATGTGTAGAACTCTTTTTTATAGGTTATCATATGGATGGAAAGGGCTATGAAGTTTTCAATCCAAAGAAAAGGAATTCACTTACCTTCATGGATGTAGTTTTCCAAGAAGAAACTAGGAGAGAAGAACAACCAAACCTTGTCAAGGAAGTTAGTGTAGCAAAGCGGCTATCAAAAATGTCAATACAAATTGGAAATGGGAAAGCGTTCCTGTACACCATGCCTCCGCCGCATATAGAGCCGTGGGGGTGACAATGGTATCAAAAAGGCGACCCTGCGAGTATCCTGGATGGACTTCCGGAAACAAAAACGCTCTAGCTAAACAAGAGAGGCATGTCCCTTCCCTAGTAGAGTGGTAGCCGCCTGTCTCATGCTAAAAGTAGGACCTGAGAAAAGGATCCCCAGGTATGTGTAGGAAGGGACCACCTCTAGAACCTGTCCACCCAAAGTAAGTCGGTGCATGAATGCTCGAGAAGTGTTGAAGACCATAACCTTGGTCTTCCCAATGTTCACCCCTAGGCCCCATCTGGTGCAAAACTCATGCAAGCAATCCAACTGTCACTATAGACCCTCTCTGGTCGGTGAGACCAATACCACATCATCGGCATTTCTAAACTCTCAATCCCAACCTCCTTTCATTTCATCTCTCTCTCGCTCTCTCAAGTCTCTCTCTCGTTAACAAGGAAGGGAGAAGAGATTTGGGCCACATACACATACAATGAGGATAAGCCCCCTATGTGGCTACTTCTTATTGACCCTCTTACTTAAATAGACTAAGTCAATGAAATTATATTTACTATGCTTGCGCCATAGGTTGTTCTCTATTCTACTTTTTATGGCTAAGCAATAACAGGGGCTAGACCCATGGTAGATTATTATCTATGCTACTCTCTATATGCGAATGCCCATGGTGTGAACTTTGGACTCACACACGCAAGATGTCAACAAAGCTTGGTAATTACAGTAGAATCTCTTCGCTTCTTTGATGGAATGGCATGTTGCTAGAAATTGGCAATTGGGCACCAGTAGCACACTTGGAAGAAGTGGTTTGGTTGGGATGGGGCTGAACACTATTTGGCCTAGTGCTGGCAGACTCTACCATTCTTTCTTCTCTACATTCTCTCTGTAAGCCTTGCCATCCACACCTAGAACCATAGTTGCCCGTTCCGGAACAGAACGTGTTCTGGAACGCATTCCAGAATGTGTCCCGTTCTGGAACGTGGGAAAATTTAAAAAAAAAACATGATTAAAAAAGGGCTCGTTCCGACCCAGCAGATTATGTTGGAGCATCTTCGGCTGGTAAGTATTCAAATGTCTCACCATCATGCAAGCAAGGACTCTCTGAAGGCAGCACTTCGGACAATCATGAATTCTGGTAATTACTTAATTAGATTCCTGAACTCTCTTGGTCCTTCTATCGGACAATCATGGCAAATAGGATCAAGGGGGTTGCAGATCAGGAGGAGACCACTGCCAACCCGTCTGATAATGCCCCCAATGTCTGATGATATTATCAAGGATGCTTGGAGTTCTTTTGTCATGGATACTTTTCGTGCCAATCATCCTTGTGGAATACATAGGGACGTGTGTGTTTTTCAGTCTTTATCTTGAATAATGTTTAAAGTGTTGTACATGACTCTTGAGAAACAATCAGCCAGCCATGTCTGCTGGGATTAGCCTCTGTGTGGAAGCAAAGTATAGTAACAAAGCTAAGGATACAGTAAATCATAATCTGGGAGTGTGCAGAGATGTGAAACTAACTGTAGCACTCTTTTGCTTAATATATTTCATAGTTGCCCGTTATATCTGAGCAGGCCTTCTAGTATTATTGATAACATACTCGATCTGGTGTATCTGAAGAGCAGAAACTTCAAAGATCATCTTCGATTTCAAATTTTTGGTATCCTAGTCTTTCTTATTTGTAAATTGGGTGAATTAAGCCATCAGAAAAATTTCAGTGTTTTGTTTAAAAAAATGGTGCAGGAAGATGGAATTTGGTTTGCTTCTTGTTGGAAAGAGATAGCACATTGGTGCTTATTGCATGTTAATTGTCTCATTGGACACTTTCAGAATTTTACTATTTGCTCTTATTTGAAGTTCTACAGAGATTACAAGCAGCAAATTGAGTTTTGATGCAACTCATAGTGTAGCCATGTTTCCGTCTCTCTGATGACATATCAGAGTAAATTTAGTATTAAAGACCTTGTGGTAATGTATGTAATAGGCAAACAGTGAAAATTTTTGTTTGAAATAGTTTCTATTGGTGGCTGTTATGCCTGTCCTTGACTCTCACATCCTTAAAGGTCCATGAATTTTTTGGATGTGTATGCAGGGTTCACAAGAAACCTATTGCTAAAAGTTATTCAGATTATCGAGAGACAGAGGATGACTGGTATTTTGGCCAAAGGCTCAATGCTTCTGCAAGGCTAACGTTGATAAGGGAAGCTTTGGTGTCATGCATGCTCCGCTGCAGAACTTGATACTGTTCATAGATTGATATCAGTTTTTGTAGATTGATATAGTTGGAGATTTGCTTCAGCACTGATGTAAAATTCCTGGGACTAATTTACTGAAGCTTCAGTATGTAACACCCAACGTTTTTTTTCTGATAGTCAAGTGTGTAAGGACCAAGGAAACAGCTGTAAAAGCAGGTAATTTTGATGTGACTTCTTTTGAAGTGGTCTATTCATTCTGAAAGCAGGCATTATAGATCCAAAAATTGGCAATGTTTAGAAACTGCATCGGCTAGATAAAGCAGAAGCACTGATACACTTTTGATACATTGATGTTTATGAAGACCAGATTTTTCATCAGGTTAGTCAGGAATATGTACCTCTGTGAGATTGCTTCATAAACCTCCATAGCAGTCTATAAATTGCTGCCATTTTGTAAGCTTCGAAGGGCCTTCATATGTTGCCTTCATAGTGTCTGAAGTTCGATTCCCTCTGGGCAAGTGGCATCCCATCAAAGGGCCGTAGTAGGCTGAAAACTTGCTCCGAATTAAATGCTTTTGGTGTAAATACATTAGTCGTTTGGAAGTTCAACAATATGAAGTGCAACAGCCAACTTATGGATTTTAGAAAATAGTGTTAATCTGTGATTTGAATTCATATATAATGTACATATATTTAGGGTAAAGGCCTGGGTTGAGGCCATTGAGGGGTCGAGGACCCTGGGCCTGAGGGTGCAGATCCAAAATACCAGAACTGTTACCTAGACCTATACCGAGCATAAAACCCTGGGGTGAATTTTTTTTGTTTCACTGTGATTTTTTGTATTTTAAGCCCCCTCTTTGCTGGAAAGGACATTGGCTTTATGGGCATAAACCCACCCCTTTCTTTGAGGAACCTCATGGGCTTTAAAGGCTTTGTCCTAAAAAGCCTATGGGCTTTAGGCAAAAAGCCCTTTACAAGCAAAGGTTCATCCCCAGATATAAAATAGGGCAAGTTTTTCCCCTGAAAGCCATATACGATGAATATGAATTCTCGATGAATATCTTTTGGGATTGAGCCTAATATTTTACATGCAACGTAATTTTAGATGATTCTATCATAATGGTTTGATTTTGTCAGCATGATATTATTAAAGCCTATTCTGTCAAAGCCCTTGTCACACTTATAAGTGTTGTGTTTTTTGAAATGCTTCTCAATTTATTTTCCTTTTTTAATTCACTATGCTCAACATGGGCTGGTATTTAGTAACTCAAGTTTTGTATAGTGTGTTTCTAGTTTTGAAGCATGGTTCAAAAAATGTTGCGGAATTTTTCTCAGAGATGAATGATCTTGTCTTTTCATCAAAATCAATCGGTTTGGAAAAAGAAAAAAGTTTTTCTTTAACTACTCAGATCAGTAAATAAACATTCCAACTTGTAGAAAAACCAAAAATTGTCAACCACTAACAAAAAAATGTAAAGGCAATTCCAAAGTCTAAAACAACTGTTGAAAGGCCTAGAAGTGCACGCTTTGAGAAATTAAAAAAAGTCCTGAATCTGGGTATTTTTTCAGAAGATTTCACTGATCCCTTAGAAAGTTATTGAGATTTCAAATATTGAAAGTCAGATTCATGAAAAAAAGAAAGAAAATACAACTATCATTCTAGATATTGATGAAGGTAATACAGACCACTAGTAATTCTTGAAACTAGTGATAGGCCCATGGAAGTTCATGAGCCTACTAACAAAACAGATAGACAATCTTAAAATATAATCCAAAGATGCCTCGCAAGTCATAATAATATCACTTTGTTTTGGTAAATCTTGACGAATGTGATTCAGTTGAAAATTTTAATTTTGATAACCTCGACTCTTATCATTTTTCATTTCAAGAGGAAATTTGCAAGCTCGAAATGACTTTTCCAAGAATATCCTCAATTCTCTGCCTAAGTAGTGTTACTGTCATAGCCTTTGTTGGTTTAACAATGGAGGAAGCAAAACTTTTGGCCTAGGACCATAACATTAACCAAGATTATCAAATGAAAATGACCGTCATTATAAAAGTAGTTTTTTTAATAAAGAATATATAAAAGCATGATGAAATAACGCAATTAGAGCTCAAAGCTCTATGTAATAAAAAAATAGGCCTATTGCATAGAATTCTATGCAAAGTCTTGCAAAATACAATAATTTTTTTTCAACTTGTTTTTTGAAGTGGTTAGGTAATTTTACGTGGCATGGTTATCTTCCATTAGAGATTGTTCTAGGAATGAAATGTATTTAAACTTCCAATAAACATGGCAGTGAATGTGTTTGGTAATTCAGGTAAAAATTTTTTGACAAGAATTTTGAAATAAAAGGTCATTTTGCTCAAGGAGTGAGCAAGTAAAAAATAAAAAATCTTCTTCGGCCTCTCAATCTTTGAAGCTCATAGCTTATGATAAGGACATATCCAAATGAAAGAACATGCAAGGTATTAACTCCACTGAGTTTATTGTGAGTGTTCTTCCAAGATTGCAAATTTATAGCTCTTTTATCTAATATAGACAAAGAATTTTAGAAGTAGATTATTAAAATATTTATCTTAACAAGAAAGTAGGATAATTATCTTAACATTAAGGTTGTTCTAAATGGGATAAAACTTCTATGTTATTATGAAAGCTCAAGAGGCCATGGTGACTGGCTTGAATTGCCAAGATTTTTTTTTTCTCTCAAAAAAGTTGACCATAGATTAGAAATTTTTTGCAAAGTACATAGAAGAAAAAATCTCAAAGAAGCAGAAGTTTACCAGCTTTTTTGAATAGAAGTAGGGGGGAGATGATAAAATCACCATTCCCAAATTCCCTACAATTCCTATCCAACCAAATGTTCCAAAGAGTAATGCTTCTAATACATTGCCAATAAGAATTGACCATTACATCATCAAAAGTGATGTCATTCAACAGTAGGTCTGTATGGCTGAATCTTCTAAATCTGGCATGAAAATGAGCAAGGAAGAGGTCTGCAACTGATTTCCAAAGATGAGCATAACAGATCTGGTGCAGACATGCGAAACATCACCTTTATAGTTGGCACAGACATGAAGAGAGAGCTGAAGAATCGTGAGAGAAAAGATTCTAAGCTTTACCAGTTTTAATTTTGTGAGTGAGATGAAATCCTTTTTTTTCAGAGGAGGGGGGAGTTAGAGAGCTTCCATTTGAAATTGTACTATGAGAAAGTGAAGTTGGGCTCCTTGGTGGCTGCAAAGTCGAAGGAATAGGAGATTTAGCCAGTCTTATCAAGGGCTTTAAATTGCCAAGATTTTGAAGAATGCTAGAAGCTCTTTTTATTTACGAACATGATATGTTTTATTTTCCATGCGTAGCGTAAAATTGTTGTCAAGCTCCCAATTTAGAATACTTTTAGGATTTTAAATATTTCTCATGTTTCTCTTTTATATACTAAGCATAGCTCTTTTAATTGGCAAAGTGCGGAAGAAAAATAATAATATTTTGTTTAAGCAATTTAAAAGACATATTTTGAAAGCCAAGGTAAAGAAATTAGATAGATAAAAACTGGCATGTGGTGAGTAAGGAGTGGTTTTGTCCTCTATAGTCACCACCTCACCACATAATATTTTGTTTAGAAGACATATGTTCTTAGAAATGGTAGTATATGTTTTGATAAGCTTGCCTATCATGAGGACACTGCAAACCTTGCCATAGAGGTTTGAAGTGAGTGCTGGTGTGTACAAGAATAGGTCACATTCAAATATCTATCAAGGATCAAGGAGGATCAAGCTTCTTCAAAATGGCAAACCAAGTGTTAAAATTGTCAAATTCCTAGTTTTGATCTCTCTTGATCCATAACATCTCCTTTGTGCATGATGTAAGTGCTTTGTACTCGGCCTCGCTAGATGACAATGAGATTGTAGCTTGTTTCTTCGACATCAAAGAGATAGCTCCATCACCAATGAAAATAGCATGTGCACTAATGGATTTCCTATCCATGTGATCTCCAGCAAAGTCCAAATCTAAAAGTCCAAACAATTTAGGTGATAATCTCTCATAAAGAATGTAACAATCTCTAGATCCCGAGACGTACCTCAATACTCTCTTGCCTAGCTCCCAATGCTCCACACCAGGATTTTGCATAAATTGGCTTAATATATCAACACAATAACTAAAATCAGGTCTTGTGATGGTTAGATACATGAGTGAACCAACCAGCTTCCTATAGAGAGTAACGTCCTCAAAGGATGTTTCATTACATCTTATAATGAGCTTTACATTTGACTCCATAGGTGTATCACCAGACTTAGCATCTACCAAATGAAATTTTTTTTGAATAGAATTAGCATACTTCTCTTGACAAATGAAAGTAGATTGAGGAGATCTAAATACTTCTATTCCCAAGATATAGTGTAAGACCAAGATTGCACCTCGAACTCCTTGAGTGCAATCTTGATATCATCAATATCTTGATTGTTGCCTCCACTCAATATGATATCATACACTGTTGGAGGGTTTGCAGATCCCAAGGCAAACCTAACCCTAGTTAATAAGTGAGAGGGATTTGGCACCCTGTGTAAATATTGGTAAAAAATATCTTCCTATCTCGAGTTTTGGGGCCATGTCCATGATTATTTCCATTGTAAACTATGTTGTACATAAAGGTATGTGAATTGAGCACATAACCTTCTAGAATAGGTCGAGTTTGAGTTAGGTAGACTCAAATTTCATGTCATGCAAAAGTTTAGATAGCATGCAAGCCACATGCAATTAGTGCATGCAACATGCAAAGTGGTTTCTGTGATCTACACATGTCTAGGCAGTTTTATGAGTTGACATGCAGTACATGTAATATCCATGCATGCAGTTACACATGTGGATCCTTAGTAGTTGAGTTAACTGAGTTAAGTGGACTTTCCATGCAACACCACTGTAGGAACTTGAGCCACTTTGATGTAGGGAAGCTGTGGCATGTTTTGCCATATTGTGAATAATGAGATTTTGGTGTTTTGGACTCATTCTCTCTCTACCCGAGTGTTCTAGCTTTGATTTTCTCTCTCTACTTGAGAGCAGCCTATTTTTCCCATACTGAGCACTTAGAATTATTTCTGACATTCATTCCTCATAGTGAAAAGTTAGATTTTTCAGTTAGATGTATGCCATTGTGCTCTTGCCATAGATTTTTCAAGTAATCAGTTCTCTGATCAATCTTGTGCAATCACAACACCTCAAGTAGGATCTTGTAAAGTTTGTGGTAAAGTTCACACGTGCTAAAAACTTCACACCCTGCGTGCGTAAGTCCCACCCGATGATCACATAAAGATTTGATTAATTAGAAAGTCAATAAAAGGACTTTAGGACTTTTTGCGGGACTTATAATGTTGCAGGGCCTAAAAGTCAAGTTAGTGAATAAAGTAGGGGTTCCCACCAAAATTCAATTTCAAATTGGGTCCTCCAATCAATGAATGGGTTCCCTCCACTTTCTAAATTCCTAGGTTAGGATTAGCCAATAGGAATTGGGGCACCCATATCCTCAATCCACTATAAAAGTGGCAATTTCAAATCATTGTACATGTTCTCTCTTCATTTCAATACAAGTAGGTTGGCCCTCTTATAGAATAGATGTGGAATGTCCTTGCTCTCTAACTCTTTTCCTCCATCTCTCATGCTTTTATTGTGTTTGTTAATTCTTGGATTTGATTATTATTGGAATTGCTAATTCTTATGCTTTTTGTGAGAGAGAAAGAGAGAGAGAGAAGAGTAAGCTTCTATCTTTGTGGATTTAGTGTTAATGGATGTAGGGTTAATGCTTAGTGTTAATGGATCTTAGTGTTAATTGTGGATAATCA